>PVJA010000783.1:0-149425 GCA_004027025.1 Myocastor coypus | reverse complement strand
GAAAATTTGCCTTGGATCTTCGAGGAAACTTGGGATTTGGACTTTTCAGCAATGCTGAAACTATTGGGACTTTGGCAACTCTTCCAGATGGACTAAAATGTCTTTTGTAAAAAGGGATATGTATGAGACTTTGGGGGTCCAGGGGCGGAATGTTATGGTTTATGTCTAGTTGTCCCCCCAAAGCCTCATGGAGTCATTGCGCGGGGACTTCTCGAGTTTGAGACTTGATCCATGATCCCTGGGATTATGGGTTTTAGTACTGATGGGATTATAGGTGGAAGTACTTCTGGGATTATGGGTGTAGCCTAGGGTGGGAGCTAAGGTGGAGAGCCTGAATGTAATATAAAGAGAGACAGAGAGACAGACTAGAGCTCGAGCTGGTACTGCTGCTCTGCTGCCCTGTTTGGTTGGCTACCTCTGCCATCATTTTGCTGCTGTTCTGCCGCCATGAACTGGATGCTCTCCGCCCTGCTCCACTCAGCCTTGGGCCAACTGAATATGGACTGAAACCTCCACAAACTGTGAGCTAAATAAACCTTTCCTTCCTTCATTTTGAGTGTTGGGTATTTGTCCCGGCAACGAGCGAAAAAGTAACTAAAACAGCAAAGCAAAAAACACTGGGATTTCTCTTTCGGGACCAAAAAAAAAAAAAAGACAAGGATCAATAAATCAAAAAAATATAATCTCTGGATAGTATTTGGATACTGCTCCTTTCCTTAAAAGTTTTTAGATTAAGGATATTTGCAACTTTTGTTGGAACCAGAAATCAAACTCAGAACCTTGCATTTGCCAGGCATGCACATATGCTACTGAGACAAAACCTTTGTCAGTATCTCTACACTTTCTGTAGTCTCCCTGTTTCCTTTCCAGGGTTTGATAAACACTTAAATTATCTTTATCTGAGAATCCATCATCTGATTTATACTTTTAACAGATTTATTTATTTAGGTAATGAAGCTCAAACTGAAGACCTTGTGCTTGCCAGGCAAGTGCTTATGCTCCTGAGCTATCTCCTGGTACTACAACATGTCTAATTTTATACAGCAATCAGTACTGAAAGTGAATCTAGGAAACCAATCATTTAGGTAAATTATGGAGACAACATAGCTTCATAAAATTTTGTATCATTTCTAAATTTTATTTTACTATTTTGTATTCTTTAGAAAATAAAATAAACAAATGTCTTTTTTCTTAGGGGAAAGTAATATAGAGTTCCCATAGTCTGAAATGCAGTTAAAATCAGTAGACTCACGCAGTATTTTACAGAGTGAGGTCAAGGTACTATTAGAGCCAGTGTCTTTGATAGTTAGTTGTGATGTTATAAATGAAGCTTACAATGTTTATAGCATCAGTCAGTATCCCAGAATGGTAATCGAGCATGAATACGACCATAACCATGGAAATTTTGAATAGCACCTTCATCTCCTGTAGTAGCCAGAAAACTTATATAAACCAAATTTAAAGTTACAGAATTTGCTTAACAATTAAATTTTTCATGTTCCATGTCTTTAATGTTAAAGTGAAACTTTGATATGTAGAATAGTAAGACCTTGAAACTTCTGTGAAGGAAATTTTTATACACATGGAAATGATGAATTTCTGTTCTTTTTTAAGTAATTCGAGTTCTTGATGACATGAATTTTTTTCTCTAACTTCACTTGGAAAAATATCTATGAAAATTGAAATTTAGATTCCTTAGTACCTACATCAGCCTGTGGATGTCGGTCTTTAAGAAAATTTATTTTAGCCCTGCCTATCATGAAAAATAAATGCTAACCCACAAAATGGTTTTGGCTGAAGCACAATGACAAAGTCTCCTTTATTTATTTCTATAGAAACCTAGGTTGCAAACGTAAAGAGTGGACTAAAGTAGATAGAACAAGGTGGATAGAATATGAACAACTTGGTCCCATCTTTTTATTTCTGCTATATTTTTGAAGAGTTACATTTTAAGAGACTTGCCTGAATAGTTGCAAGAGGAGTAACTTAGTCAATTCTGTTAATAAATTAAGGCCTGGGCTCAATATGACCTAGTCTTGTTCAGATAAGATAGGATTTTGCCTGACATATGACTGAAGGGTTCTAAGGGAGTGGATTCCACCACCCCCTGAATGAAATCATGTCTCCTCTCACGATGCAGAGTGACTGCTTATGAAGCTCTTATTAGAAGGCAAGACAGCTCTACAGGATATGGTGATATTCTGCTAGTGTTATGAAAGGAGCCACCTCTAGAACCACAAGAAAATGTTTATATATATTCTAAGAATGAAATGAGATACAACAAATATAGAGGCTGTTTATTTAATAGAGACTTGCTTATAGTAAACCAGGCAAGTGAATTAATGGAGGTTCTAAAAGATTTTGCTAGTAGAAATTATACATTTATCAGAATATTATTTTTTATCCATGAGTTGTTTTTTTGCTGACTCACACGTAGAAGAAACTCTCAAAGGCTATATGATTTCTGAAATTCAGTGTTTTAGTTTTCATACTAATTTGAATTTTATTTATATCTAACATGATACCTGAAATAGGAATACCAATAGTCCTTACCACCTACGTGCTTGTAAGGATTAAAAGACTTACTACTTGTAAAAGACTTAGAACAGTGCACTCAACAAATGTGAAGCATTATTAACACTGGTAGCGTTATGTCTATTATCAAAACTATCATATCAGCTAGGTCAATCTTTTAAGGCTAGGCTGAATACATTTTTGTCTAATTTCCACATTTGTATTTATATTGTATTCTATTTATTTAGAAAATTAATGTTTGTCTTCCTATATCTAAATAAATTAGCCTATCTCTAAAAGACAAGAAGAAGGAGAAAGAGGAGGAGAAGATGGTAGAAGAGAGGATGAGAAAGAAAAGGAGGATAAGGAGGAGAAAAATGAGGAGGACGAAGAGGAGAAAGAGAAGAGGGAAGAACAAGAAGAAGAAGAAGAAAAAGAAGAAGAAGAAGGAAGAGGAGCAGAAGGAGGAGCAGAAGGATGAAGGAGAAGGAGAAGGAGAAGAGGAAGAATTTCTGCTGAAGACAGACCAAGGAGATCAAATATCAGTTAGGGCAGAGCAGAGAAAGAGAAATTTCCCAGATGTGGAAGACAATGACCCCTGAAGGGTGACCATTTATTTATAGGTTAAATGACTTAGAAGAACTTTTTTTTTCTCAAAATTAATACTCATGGGGTGACAAAGACAGTTCCTAAAGTTTAAACCTGTAGCAATTACAGGAGTTTCAGTTGAGTTCTGTCAAAGAATGTTTTTTTCTCTAATTAATCAAAAATGTATTGTGAAAAATGATCTGTTCCCAAGGTATTATTTATATAAATAATTTCATGTTAATAAATTGCATATTATAGACATATAATTTGCAAATAAACAATCTCTCATACTCTCAACAGGCACCATGTCTTTATCCTTGATGCCATCAAAGCCATTTTTTAATAAAATCTGCTAGTGAAGGTAGGCCTATCCAGAGAGAATAGTACAGTGAATGAGAAAGAAAAAAAAAAAAAAAAGCACAGCTAGGTGGTAAGAGTATGAAAACTAGGACTATCAGACTTGAAAAAAGAAAACTATGTAGGAGGAATTACAGTGCCAGATATCAAGGCTTTTAAAGCTGAGGTGACTTACCTAGTGTGATATTAGTACAGTGGTGGACTAGTCGTCTAGAGAAATAGGAAAATGTACACAAACAGTCACACACAATCTATTGACAGATACAACTACATTTTGTTAGTGGATTAATGACAAAGCTTCTGTTTCAGGGTATTATGTGGGCAAAGAAGGCTTTTCTCTACATATGGCTCTATCTTGATCAAATATCCATAGCGGAGGACTTTATAGCCATTAAAGGACATCCTGGGAGCACAATTATTGCTTCTTTCTGTACAAAGTAAAAACAATATAACATCAAGGAAAACATGATGAACTTGAGATAAAGGAGGGAATTTTGAAATAATATGTTAATATTATTTTATATTTTATCTTAGCTGTTTATTGCATAGGTATACCTTTTAAATAATACGGAAATAGCTAATCATGGTAGCATGTGACTGTATTTCCAGAAATTTGGGAGGCTGAGGAAGGAAGATGCCAACTTCTGATACCTGGCAAGCTCAAGGAGACCCTGCTACACAATTAAGAAAAAAATGAGATAAGTGCTATTTTACTCATAGACATTTTAATGCACCAAATTGACTTTATAAAAATTGAGCCACTACAAAACAGTTTAGTGAGGAATATCTAGTTTTGAAGTTTTACTTAATAAATACAGTTTTATTTAGAGTTTTGTGGCTATGATGATTGCCTTAATAATGATGCATTTGTATAAATTATTTTAGTGATTTTCAGAATGACCATATCTTTGTAATTAAATTTTAGCCAATTAGATTCTGATCTATTCTTCTTTCTTTTGCATGACCAAACTAGCTGCACCTCAAGTATCTACTTACCAGTTTCTGCTGAAATTTCTGAGTGGAACGACAAAGTGCTTAAACTCTCACATACATTCTTCAGAGAACTATGTATTAAAACTAAAACCCTTAGTGAAAATAAGTAAAAAAAAAAAAAAAAAAAAAAAAGGACTCCATTGCACCAAATATTAAATTATAATTTTTACTTGAATATATATTGAAATAAATTAATAAGACTTCCCTGAACTTTATATCACAAAAATGACTTTGTCAAGTACCTTCTGTTTGAAAATAATCATCTTGGAATATAACACATCTATATAAGTCCATATCGCATGGTTTTTTCAGTCTTTTACTTACATATGTATTTGGCCCAGGCCCTCACTATGCAGATTGGATTTACAGTGATCTTCCTTTACTAGCCTCCCCAGCATGGGGATTACAGGCACGAGCCAGCATGACTGGGCTCAATGGCCTGCTTAGTGAGGGGCTATCATGGCATGCGGTACAAAAGGACTGAGTCTGTGCCCTTGTGCTTGCCAGGCATGCTCTTAGGCTGCTGAGCTATCTCCCAGGTCTCCATATCTTATTGTCATAACTAAATATCTGAAGCAGGGCGAATGTGAAAAGAAAATAGGTTCGTTTTCAGTACATTGTTGGAGTTTGAAGCGCAAATTCCACTGGTTTGGTTTTAATGAGAGACAAAGACAAATAGTTTAACTGTGTTCTCAGTTGCTTTTAAAAATAAACTTTTTGTTTTCCAATAATTTGACATGCAGAAAAAAATTGGCTAGTGAAACAGAGCCTGAGCTACAACCTGGGGCCCTGATATGTCGTGCCTGACATTCATCATTTCTACGAATATCCTTTGACTGCTATCTGATCTTTAAGAATAAAATTACAGAATCAATTTTATTTCCTTTTAGAAAGCAAAAGTAAAATAATATATGGTTGTATTCATTGCATAGCCTTCATTTACATGCTCTGAAAATTGCCTTTAAATCGTGGTAACTCTTTAAAAATTATAATCTTCCAATAAACTTTGAAAATTTGGCAAAGTTTGATTTGCATTATGTGTCCTTTGTAGTCTCACAATATATGAAAATGTCATGAATATGCCAGCAATAAATTATATTAGTGATTGTCACATTAGAAAACACTGACAATTTAGTACATATTCAGGTGATAATAATTTATCCCTAAACACCTTGATGTGCACAATCCCAACCAAACTGACGTCATCAGGACTGCTGAACAGTTGCAGGCCTGTTCCACAGTAACCTTCGGATTTTCGGGAGCTGCAAATATAATTGGTGAACGCTATCTATTTTATTCACTACCCAGATCTTCTATATTTTCCTCACTTCAAATGCAAATATATTTGAGGGATGAGGGAGATAGCTCAGCAGAATAAGAGCTTGCCTGGCAAGCACAAGGTTATGAGTTCAATACCCGATACTGAAAAAAGAAAGAGAGAAAGAAAGAAAGAAAAAAAGAAAGAAAGAAAGAATATATATGTATTCTGAATCTAAAGATATTTCATGTAGAAAACACAGAAGAAGCTTTTCATTATTAACCAAACTTCTTTTCCATTAGATTTTAAAATATTTTTGAAACTGCAAAACTTGAGGACTTCATACCTTGCCAAATACATTAGGGCTAATGTTACAATCGTAACATTGCCTCTGAAAATGCATCACTTTGACTTAAGCAATTTGAGGTCCCCATGACATACCAACTGTGTAAACTATCTTTCTCTTGCAAGCAGACTTCAGTTACAAAACATCACCAAAAGACTCAATGAATGGAAGAGGAGCATACAGCATTGTTCAATAATTATTTTCTTTTCCTTGATTTGACTAGGTATTGCGTAGATTTTAAAAAACAAGTATGTATTTTTAAACTCTATACTCTGGCCATTATGGCATGTCACTAGATTACGTATGACAGAATTCAAACCTGAATATTTTTCCTATCTGTAATCTTCCCATGTTATTGAACTATGCTATCCTGTAAATATGTGGTGACAAATTAACTGCAAAGTATCAGGTACATAAGAACATATATGTTTGTTTCTTGCCAGTGTAATGTAAGGTGAGCTTGTACAGCTTCCCTGGTTCCAGGCTGTAAACAGCAGGAGGGCATGGACTTGTTTTCCACTCACAGGCCACTAGCACATGCCTTTCTATGAACATGAGGAGGAAAAAGGCAGCGTCCTGTCTGATAACAACCTGCAAATGTGTGCCACAACCACACACAAAGTATTTTCTTAGCTTATTAAGTGAATCATAAAAGGCAATAATGCCCTACAGACTCCGTACCAAATCCTTAAAAAGGAAAAATAATGATGACATCTGTTGTTGGGGCATATTTACACTGAGAAGAATAAAGAGAAGGGTCGTGTAGCTCAGCAGCCAGAAAAGATGCTTATATATGTGATTAATTTTTAGGATGCCTACAGGTCACAATCGTCTACTGTATGTTTCAAGAAGCATGAAGAAAGGAATTTTTAAATGTGTAACATGAAAAAAGTTAAATGTTTGAGAAGATAGATTAGTTTAACCTAATTTACATATTGCATCTCTATGTGTTCAGACATGACTGGTGACCTTCTAGGGCTCATGTCTAGATGCCACCCCAAGGTTTCACGCGGTCACAGGTAGGCTCTTCAGGGCCTGCTGGATCTAGGTTTTGGGAAATGCCATTAAGCACATGGCCTGAATGGGTTCTAAGCAGCAAAACTTTGTTTATCTTAAAGTTCCTGAGGAAGAAAAAGAGAAGCCTTTGTTCACTATTACATGAACAGCTTTATTTTCACTCTAAACTCGCAGCATGAAGAACTGAGTTAGATTCCTAGATCCATTTATAAGGTCCCCAGTCTGATCACCAAGATGCCGCCTTCAGTATCTAGTAACTGCCCCCACTTCCATCTCTTATTGTAATCACCTGGACTATTACGTTCTCAATTATGAATTTTGAAAAACCACAAGCACGCATTTAGATCATAATCTTCTCTAAGTCTGTGTTTTGTCAGCAACCATGGTGTGAAGTTATTTTTGTCTTAAAGTTAAGTAAAACTCATCGTAACCATGTTCATAGAAGTAACAATTTAATAGTTAGAACATATAAAATTATTTTGCTTTTATATTTCTATTAAAGCATGAGGATGCTGACTCAAATAAATGCTCAAAAACAAGCATTTTAAGATAAAAGCAAAAAATATAGAAACATAAAATTATAAAAATGGATTAGAATTATCTTATATATTTATACATTCAATTATTGGCTATCAACTCCTTATAAAGTGTTCTCCTAGCTAGAAAAAAATTCATAATAAAACAGCATCTCCACTCTCAATAAGGTTAAAATTCTTGAGTGAGGTCGACAATCTAGAATAAATTATAGGAACAAATATTCAAGCAAAAGAGATAATAGTAATAATAATTATAATAATAATAATAATTATTATTATATAATTATTATTATTAGGCACCAGGGATCATCTCAGGGTCTTGAACTTGTCAGGCAGGTGCTTAACCCTCGGTGCTAGCTTCGCATTCCTTTAATTATTTTTAAAGCATTAAAGCATGTAATACTGGACTGAGGATAAAGAGTGACTCAGTTAGATGTTCTCTATAGCTCACACAAATTAAAGGTCTCTCTTATGTGAAATTTCATTCGAAATTTTCTGGTGAGCAAAAGAACAAGCCATAGGTATGAGTCTTGGGACAGAGTCACAGGGTAGAAAAGGGAACCCACAAAATTTTAAGAAGAATGTAAGACAGGTAAGTGTCGGTACAGAGGAAAAGGCAAACTTGGCAGAGTCTGATTACATAGTTGCTATAGAACAGGAAAAGAATTGGACAGACTCTGTGCTACTTAGTACAGTATGGAGCACATTAAGGAATTTAAATTTTATTTTAAATAATTTTGAATGCAGCAAAATGTTTAGAGCACAAGAGGCATATACTCAGGATGGTTGGCTGCTGTAACAAAAATAAAAAATCGAGATTTTCTTTGATGAAATGTGACCAAAGAATCTACTCTAGAAATTGTGTTGTTTCTTGAATGAATACATGGAATACTCTTACAGTAGTATCTATCCATCTATCTATCTATTTATCTATCTATCTATCTATCTATCTATCTATCTATCTCCTAAATTAGCTGGTATTAGGAAGACACAGAAATGCAACAGCATTAGAATAAGCATCATCTAAGGACTTTGTGAAATAAGAGGAAGCCCAGAGGAGAAATATCATAAGAGTGAAGATTATATGTAAGATCTGTAACGATTAGCCTTATATAATTTTGAAGCCTTATAAATCTCATAGTTGAACCATTTTAAACACTTTTATTAACCAATTAAACAATAGTCAGTAGACATGGAATAATTGGAATATATACCTACTCTGATTAGTCTTCTAAGAGCTCACGAGGACTATTCCTTCACAGAGTCTGGACATGAATTCTATTAGTTCAAATGGAAATCCTGCATGTATTGTACATTAGATGGAGACGAGTTCCTTTCATGTGCAGCTCTGTCGCTCAGTACTGCACATTAATTGTTTTGATGTAGGAGATAAGGTGCTGATTTTGCTTAACAAACAAAAGCTTAAAAGGTAAAGATTTAGCAATTCAAGGCTAACATTCATGTTCCTTAAAAAAAGTGAATATAATGGAAAGAATAAAGATGTTTCACACACACAATGCTGGCGAGCACGTGTGGAATTGCACACAGCATCAGAGGGAGCGTATTGATCAAAGGGTCGCCTGGGGCTTCCTTGCATAAAGCCTTACTTTTGCATCCCATATCCCAGAGATTAATGATAATTTGAGAATAGACTGCACTATAAATCTTCTAACTAGTCGCCTTGTTTTTGTCCTTGTCCCTCTAATGATAGCCAGAGATCTGGAGAGCACCTAGCAAGGGCAGAGCACTGCCTGAAGTGCCCATATCTCTCTGTATCATACTGTATTTTCAGCCTAACGGGTCCACCTTGCCCTGCAGGCCCAACAGCACTCAGCTCTGGATGCAGAACATATTTTGCTTCACATTTTTCTGGTTTCCTTTTCTTATACTGCTTGTGCTTCGCTGATTGTGTCCTTCCCTTCTTTAAATAAGTGCCACCTAGCAGGACATTTTCAAGAGTCTTTCATTTCATGGTATAAATACCATGGGCTGGGAAGATAGCTCAGCAGTTTAAGCACCAGTATGGTGAGCACAAGGATCTGAGTTGGAACATGGACACTGCATGCCATGCCAGCCCCCAAACCCTGGGAGCATGGAGCCAGCCACCAAAACAGGGCATGGCAGTGCTGGCCTGAAATCTCAGCACTGGGGAGGCTGAGGCAGAAAGATCACTATGAGCTTGAGCTGCGCAGTGTGACACTATAATAAATAAATAAATAAATAAATAAATAAATGCATTTATAATTCTCACATTAATCATATGTGAAAGGGTAGTTCTTCCATTAAGCACTTTCTGGAATATATATTTAAAAAAATTAAGATCAGTCGGATTAAGCCTCACGTATTCTCCAGGACAACTGACTGGTGGGCCGGAGTTTCTCAAAGGAAACCAACAGCTGGATTTCATCCATTATTAATATATTCTCTTTGCATGAGTGTGTACCATACATGGTTGTTAAAATCAAGCTCAACATAAGAAAGAGCCCCGGGATGGCTCAGCGGTCTAAAGCGCCTGCTTGGGAAAGCTTGGGCGGCTTCAGCGACCGCGGTTCGATCCCCGGGAACCACATGCTGCGACAGCCCTGCCCTGGGGGCGGGCTGAGCCAGCCATAGAAATGAGTGAATAAACAAAGGTTCTGAAACAAGAAAAAAATAAATAAAAATAAAAATAAATAAAAAAATAAAAAAAAAGAAAGAGCTACAAATACTGAAGCTATAGTTCACAGCCTAAGGAGCAGGTGGTACTTATTTTCTTACATGACCAAATGAATGAATCAATAAAAGGAGAAAACTGTTAGCTGGACTTAGAAAAAACAGGTAATTATGCTATTACCTCTAGTTTCCAAAGAAAATATTTTGTTTTTTTTTTCTCTATTTGATCATATATATATATATATATATATATATATATATATATATATATGTATGTACGTATATTTCTTGATTCCATTTTATGTACCACTTCACTCCTCCTGAAGAAAAGTATAACTGTTTCTCCTGATTGTTCTTAGATTAGAAAAATTGCTGCTAGTTTTCCCTCTCATCGAAAAGCAAACTGATTTCCTTTCTACCCATATTCTATCTACAAGTACTTTCAAAATAGTCTTCAAAATAAATCTTGAATCTATTTACTTCCATCCTTCCTGCTACCACTCTAGTTCATACAACCATCTATTGCTAGCCCTACAAAAATGTATAAGCTTCTCCCTTACAATTCGGTCAGCTTATGCTCTATTTCCTAAGTAGCAGTCAGAATGATCTTCTTAAAAGTTTATTCACATTATGCTTTATCTTAAGCCGGTTTTCAGTTCCTACTGATCTCTATATAAAATTAAACCTCTTATGCTCTAAGAAGTTTTGTATGATCTCTCAACATGAAACTGTGGAACTTGCTCTCTTAAATGTTTTCTTCTTTTTCACAAGATTTAGCTATCTAAGAAGAAAAAACGGAAGTCAGTGAATTCATTCGATTAGTTTTCAGGTACTAAACACATTGCTCAGTGTGTGCGTGGTCTCTATGGTTGCTGTTCTCTCTACCTAACACAATATCCAGACCTTCTTTTGTTCTTTTGCATATTGCTTTTTTTTCACCTCAAAGTCATGCACACATTGTTATTTTAGAATTGAGTGGAAAGCATACATAAGATTTCACCTGGCTTATTTCATAGATTTCATCATTGCCTCGTTTTGCATTCTGCGAAATGGAGCATGAGACACCTGTACCAATGACATCAGGAGTAACAATAAACAGAAAGCATTCAGAGTACTTCTCTGAATACAACTTTTACCATTTACCATTACCAGGACTGCACTTGCTGGAAGACGTGTTACTTAGTCCTCTGTATTTTTTTTGTGTATTCCTTCATTGTACAATGCAAGGGACATCTACAAATGGCAAAGTGGTCTTGTTTCAAAGTCCTCACCACTCAGATAGTGTTGGGGATACAGTCACGTTCAGTAAATACTCATTAGAGGAAGGATTTGTACTGGATATGAACTCTTAAATCAAATGACCTTTTGGCATTTGTGCTTTAAATTTTCAGGGGTCACAGAGATTCTCCTGTCCCTGAGGTGGTGCACTATTTTAAACATGCATGGACACAGGTGAAGGATCATGAGATTGGCATACAGAGAAAATCTATTTTCTTTTTACAATCGCTGGAGTGAAATGTGCTGTACAATTCAGGTGAATGTGTCACTTGTGAATGAACACATCACATGCTATATTCCCTGTGGCATAAAATTACACAATTATTTTTCATTCAAAAGGTATTTGCTGTCAAAGTTTAAAAACTTACAGAAAACTATGCCCTTAGAGCTGTAGGACTACCAATGGATGCATTTTGAGAAGACAGCTTTGTCTGATAGAAAACAAAGTCGTGAAAGGAGAGACAAGCGAGGAAACTCAGAGTGAGGACATTCAACACCAGTTCATGTTGGAAATTGGACTCCAATGACAACAGAAAAACTAAGATCATATTATAAAGAATATGAAGACAAAAATAATTACAATGGAGGTGTAACCAAAAAAAAGTGTATGAAAAGTAAGTAAATCAACACTATATCAAAAGGGCAAGATAACAAAGGATAGTGGAAAATCGGTTATCGCTTCTGAGACAATAAAATTATCTCAAGTGACCCACAGGAAACTCTAATGACCTCAATTCTTGCTTTGATCCAACCATCTGCTTCTCTTTGATTTACTGACCCGTGGCACGTGTTAAGCCGTCCTTGCCTGGCCTTCTTTTCATTCTAGTTATCAAATCCTACCCCTACCAAAATGGCTAGTTCTCCTTGCATTTAAACTCTCTAAGAAATGAATTGATTTGATCATGATCATGTAACTAATATCTCTAGTAGAAATGACATTTAAATTTTTTGATAGCCTTGTCTATATTTTTTTTTGGTAGTAGTAACCAAGTTCAAACGCAGGACCATGGGCTTTGCAGGCAAGCACTTATTTGACTGAGCTGTCTACCCCCTGTATATTTCTTGCTAACAGAAGCTTCTTTGTTTAGGTTATAACATCAAGCTTTAGTGATTGCTTATTATTGCTTTAAATCAGCTACATATCTAACATTTATATGGAATTTCACTGTAAGAGAAAAACTAGGAGTTTCCTGTTGCAAGGATTCTGGAATAAATATTTATATTTCTAGTTTTTTAATGAGCGTCATGAGGAGAACCCATCTTATTGTCTTCCACTTTGCATCTTATGCGGTCTGTCTTGGAATCAGGAAAATCAGGAAATGTGATCTCTGAAACCTTGATGCCCTCTTTTTTTTTCCTTTTATCTTTTTTAAGGTAATAGTTAATAGTTAATTTTTTAAAAAATGTATTAATTGCAATAATAAAGAAATAGCAATGAGACAGTTTCAGAACACATCAGAAGGACAGCCACAATAATCAATAAAATGTATATTATTAACTTCATAGTAGTTGTTCAGAGTACAAGATGCAGACATGATAACTTTTCTAAACACTATTAGTACAAATATTTCTTCTCATTAAACTAAGAGAAATTAGTTGTATATAAAGTCCAATAGTCCATAATACTAGTGGGTTATTGCCAGAACCAACAATGTTGGAAGCTGTTGATTTAAGCCTTTTACAGCTTAACATTCTAATCTAGCTTTCTGTTTTAAGCTTTGTGTTTAATCTTTTCTGCTGGATGGTTAAAGACAAGTTGAGGCACGACATGCATATAAAAATGTATAACTTCTGTATCTGACGAGGTCAGTCAAATCCCCTCAGGATTGACCTTGAAACCATGTAGAGCATTTTGTGGAACTATTGTCAGTGTCCGCTGTTTGGATGCGTCATAGCCGTAGGTTGACCAATGTGCTCTACGTGAAAGACTGAGAGAATGTTTTCTCTCCAGGCGACTCTCCTTAAGCACACTACATCATCCATTCCTTTCTGATGCTCCATAATCTCCTTGAACAGAAAACTGTCCTCCCACCACTGGCTCAAGCCCGGCTGCACAGCCACAGAGAAGACGAAGCACGCTGTGCTGACAGACGCTTGCTCTGTGTTGTTTGGAACGAGCCTTCCAAGCTTGGAATTACATACTTCCAGATGGCTGACTAGAGAAATAATAACTTTCCTTGGAGTTGAGGCCATTTTTCATTATATTTCTGTTATTTCCTCCTAAATAAATCTCAAAACATCACATAGTGTATAATCATGCACAGGGATCTGATATCTTCAGACAGAATATTAAACATACAGCTTTTGAGGACATGCTTGGAGTAGTGTGTGTGGCCCTGAAAGTGGAGTCCTTCCATTCAAAAATGAGCAAGAGAAAATA
Organism: Myocastor coypus; assembly: GCA_004027025.1. Classification (NCBI taxonomy): domain Eukaryota; kingdom Metazoa; phylum Chordata; class Mammalia; order Rodentia; family Myocastoridae; genus Myocastor; species Myocastor coypus. The sequence goes on along the minus strand of PVJA010000783.1, from coordinate 135,506 downwards.
GTTCCTGTTTATAGGAACCAGCTATGACAACAGAAGCAACATAGTGACATTCTATACAATTTTTAAAACATTCTGAGGAATCATACTTTAAAAAAGTAACAAGGAAGCAATTTTTGTATATGACACAGAACAGATGACCAAACAAATGCATAGTGTGTCAATTCTTGGCATTTGTTTCCTTATTTAGGTTCCGTGTGTAACTTTCTTGTAAGACTCCAATGCAAAATGGTGACTTAGAAGTTGTATTTTAGAAATAAAAACAAAAAACATCAAAGTAATGAAAACTGAAGGGGTACAGATCAAACAGACTGAAATATAACTATATATTCACCATGGAGATTAGATTGCAAATAACATAACCAAATGTGGGGTGATCTATTAGCAATATGTATTCGTTTAAAAATAGAGTATTTCATGTTTTTGTAGTATGAAACCAGGGCCACTGTAGGCTGTCCCTTTTATTTAGTAGTTTTTTTTTTTTTTTAATTTATGACAGGGTTTCACTAAGCTATACAGAACAGTCTTGAACTTATAACTCTTCTTCTTTAATCTCCTGAGCACAGTTTGGAGTTACAGGTGTTCAGCATAATATTCCTTCGGTACATATCCATCTAGAAAACCCTACTCATCAGCGCAGACTCAGTAATTCTAAGTGCGTGATTAATTGCTAAAGAGTCCTAGAATAAATAACATTTTTAAGAAAAATACTAATTTATTTATTTTTGGAGAAATAAATTTATTTACTCTTTGTATTCTTGAATATGATCAGAGCTAAATCAGTTTGTTATCTTTCTTTGTCTTAAAGAAAGTCTAAAGAAACCTGACCTCCTTGTCATATATTTATGCCTGTATCTGAACCAAGAGTTTGCAATATGCTTTTGAAAAACCTTCAGCTGAACTGAATTATGAGCATTTTCTAAAAATTGTGCTTCTGGGTATGTCAGAAAGTGACATAAGGCACTCGTCACGGTCACTCCTGAAGACGCGTTATAAAACGACTGATTACATTTCAAGTGCTTCGGTTTGTCTTCCTTAGAAGTTGTCTTCCTCCCTGCGTGTCAGATAGTGTGACAGAAGGAACTTGTCACTTCATTCCTCTCAGCACCACAGGCTGAAAGCATTTCCTGAGAAATCCACAGTGGCACTGGAAGATTTTATTTGCCTACATTTTCCATGAAATGGAAAAGAATTTTAAAAGAATAAGGCAATTTTGTTTTATGTCTTATGAATTAAGTGCTTCAAAATGAAGTACTATGCCCACTAGATGTATGTTACACGTGATAATTTTTTATTCTCTGCTAATCTATAATTTTGTAATTTTGCCTCTACATAGTAGCATCTGAAAAAGTTTAATTACTTATCAAGTCATTATATTGATCCTATCACATGACAATTTTCCTATTGGATTCAAAATCTGCTAACCAACTCACCACATAAACCTTGATTTTTGAAAATTGTATTAATGAAGTCATTGTTCCCTGCATACCACTATGGAAAATAAATTTATCTTAAATTGTTTTGATATACTTTATAGAATCATACCATGTGTAATGAAAAGTGAACACTAAAAGTGTAAACTTAATTACCACAAAATAAACATACTCAAAATTTAATTTCTCAAGAAACATATGCCTTTTTCCTACTTTTAAACTGGATTGGTTGGTATTTTGTTGCATAGTTTAGTCACTTATATTTTTAATAGGAATCTCTTGCTAATGGGTAGATTCCAAATATTTGTTCTCATTTTCTAGGTTATTTATTTTAATGATTGCTCCTTTTTGATCCTAAAACATTTTGGCTTGATGTGATCCCATTTGCCTGTCTTAGGTATTTGTTGCATGTGCTTCTGTGGTCACATACATAAACATTTTTTCCCTAGCATTTGCCATGCATTTCTCTCGTCCTTTCATAATTTCAGAGATTATCTTTGAGAGTTTAATTCATTTCCACTGATTTTTGAACACACAAAGGGGAGGATAAGTCTTAAGCATGTGGATATACAAACTTCCTAGTACCATATACTGAAGAGACTGTCCTTCTTTTCCCAATATGTATTTTCTTTTCTTAAGTACAATTTTATTACTTTTAATAAGAAATAACAATGAGACAGTTTCAAAACACCTTAGTGGGACAGCCACAATATTTAGTACAATGCATGTTGTTGTCTTCATAGTAGTTGTTCACAGCACAAGATGCAGATGTGATAACATTTCTAAACACTACTGGTACAAATATTTCTTCTCATTGAGCTAAGAGAAAGTAGTTATATGCATAATCAATTATTTCATAATAGTAATTGGTTATCAACAGAACTGGCAATGTTGGAAGCTGTTGACTCAAGCCTTTTACAGATCGGCGTACTGATCTGGCTTTATATTTTATGCCTCATGATTAAATTTTTTGCTGGATGGTTAAGGCCAAGTTAAATTCTTTGGTTATAAAAATTAGCTACACTGTGTGTGTGTGTGTATGTGTGTGTGTGTGTGTGTGTGTGTGTGTGTTTACTTGTGGACTTTATGCTGCATTGAATTATGTCTTTCTATTTAATACCATGTTGTTTTGATTATTATAGATTTGAAATTTTAATTAACGTCAAGTTGTATAATGTTTCCTTCCTTTATTTTCTGTCAAGAATTCTTTTGCTTTTTAGCCGGGCATGGTGGCTCACGCCTGTAATCCCAGCACTCAGGAGGCTGAGGCAGGAGGATTGGTGTGAGTTCAAGACCAGCCTGGGCTACAAAAAGTGAGCTCAAGGCCAGTCTCAACTGCATAGCGAGACCCTGTCTCAAAAAAAAAACAAAAGAATTCTTTTGCTTTTCATCTAGTCCCTTGGTTGCTTTTCTGTCATTGCTGACACAAAATACCCTATACTCAGACTAAGGAAGGAAAAGTTTATTTACCTCAGTGTGTGGAGGTTTCATTTCATACTCAGCCAGCTGCAAGGTAGAGTGGCACATGGCAGGGGGCATCAGTTCTTGGTGGCAGAAAACAGAAAAGAGCACAGGGCGGAGCAGCGGCTGCAGGGAATGAGAGCAGAGGGCAAACCCCTCTCCCTTCCTTACACTGCTTCCAGACTATCTGGCCTGGGCAGGTGTAGCACTCACACCCATAATCCCAGCATTCAGTCAATTAATTACACCCTGTAGAATGTCCGCCCCATGACTGTATGAGGTGTTGCTGGGACAGCTAGACACAAATCATAATAGTGTTTGTCATTGCACAAATAGTTTTAGATTATTGCGAGTCTGGTGAAAATGTCATGTGGAATTTAATAGGTATTACAATAAGCATATAGATTATTTTGGATATTATAGACATTTTAACATTATCAATTCTTCTAATAATGTATGTGTTTCTGTTTTTCACATCTTCATTAATTTCTTTCACTAGCTTTTCCTGATTTTCATTGCTGATATGCTTCATCTCTGAATAGACTTAGTTCTTGTGATTATTTTTAGCTCCTGTAAAAGGGAATTCTTCAGATAATTCACTTCTGATATGTAGAAATAGTGCTTTTTATGTTGATTTTACAAAATTGCTGACTCTTTCTTGACTTGTAATAATATTTTGCTATAGTCTGATTTCACTGTCATTTTGCAAAATGAAAATTAACTTCCTTCTTTTCCACTCGGATGTGTTTTATTTCATGTCTTGCCAGATTTTTTTTAGGATTTTCACTGCTGCTGAATTAATGTGATCAGTGTTGACACACTTATCTTCTTTCTTACTTCACAAATGTGAACAGGTGTGTGAATAGTTACAAACATTACCATCAGCTGAAAATACAGTTAAATTGCCACCTAACCTCTGATAGGAACATTATTTATTTATTTACTTATTTATTTGGGTGGTACCAGGAATTGAACTCAGGACTTTGCACTTGCTAGGCAATCACTTACTCCACTGAGTTATCTCTCTAATCTCTACTGCTTAAAAATTTGAAAAATAGTTACAACTTTCTGAAGTACATCTTTTTTGTTTTGGGGGACCACATGGATCAGCCACAGCCTCTATCACATTATCACCTGCAGTAGAGGAAATGTAATAGGGATACTTCTCAAAACACTAGGAGCCAAAACTTGTAATTTCAGAGAATGAAATGTGGTTCACTTTCATCTTTTTTTTCCCCTTTCTTGTGAGTGACTCATCCTATCCTGGGGTTAGGTTTGGTGTAGCATGTGGTGCAGTGGATCAAACAGCTGTCCCTGGGCACTTGACTAAGCAGGCACTTTAGATTTGTCTCAGTTACTCTTCTCTCATTGCTGGGACAAATAACTAACACCCAAAGTGAAGGACTGCTTTACTCAGCTCACAGTTATGGAAGTTTCAGTCCATATTTGGCTGGATCCAAGCAAAGGCACACATGGCAGAGAGCATCCAGTTCATGGCAGCAGAATAGCAACAATGCCAACAGAGAGAGAGAGATTGTTTCTCTGTCTCTCTTATATTATGTTCAGGTTTTCCACCTCAGGCAGGCAGTAACACTCACAGCCATAATCCCAGGAGTAAGAAAATCCATAATCCCAGCCTTGGATTACCCATAATCCCAGTGTTTCATGTGTTAATCTCAGACTCTAGGAGACCCACTCCATGACCTCATGAGGCTTTAGGAGTACAACTACACACAAAGTATAACAAGACTGCTTAGTTGTCTCACTGGCCCCTCATCGTGATTCTAAGAGAAAACAAATTAATACAATTGAGTACTAGGAATGGAACCTAGTACCCTGAGCAAAATGAGAGGAAGCTCACGTTGAGATACACTCAAAGACATGCACATAAAAAGAAAGACAGATAAGGGATAACACAGAATCTCAGAAGATATCTTCAAATGAGGTCACAAGGCAACAATGGCCCACAGAGGCATGGCTCCCAATGAACTGAACACACACATAGAAATAGATTAAATTGTTTACAAAAAAATTAAAATGTAGACATTGAACAATCAGTGAACTCAAACAAGAAACAAGCAGTGGAAGGAAGAGCTAAATCCAGAGCAGATACAAATAAGTACTTCAAGCCTTAAGGAAAACAATGCTAGATATAAAGTAACACTTAGGTAAGGAGATAGCAGATCTTGGAAGCAGGTGTGAATCCTGGAAATGAAAATCTCTGTAAGTACAATAAAAACTGAACTGCAAATCTAAACAATCGATTAGGTCAGAAGAAAAGCTAACATGCATAGAAGATAAAGCCCAGCTGCCAGTACATTCAAATAGGGACAAAGGAAGCCAGGATAAACAATGCTGGACTATGATGTGTTTCTGAATAAATCGTAAAGAAATGATTTAAGCCTTAAGAGACTAGAAGTTATTGTACAGGAGCATAAGGCTTAATAATTTTCATTAAAGTAGCAGCAAAAAATATTCTAAATCAGGCAATGAAGCAGATACTGATGGAAAAGAATACTCAGGATTCATGATACACAGTACCAGCAAATAATAACCTCATGACACCGCACAGTCCGAATAAAAACAAGTCAGTGTGGAGAAGAATCGAGTACAGAGAAAAGCCCAATGGATCAGAGGGGCAAAGTCTTAAAGACAACAATGGAATATTCAACAGAAGTCCTAAAGACCAGGACATCTTGGCATGAATTGTTTTTAGCCCTGGAAGAAAACAATTCCCAATCTACATTTATGTACCATTTTTAAAGCTATCATTTAAAATCAAATAAAAAATAAGGATTTTTCTAGTGATGTTTAGCCTGTGAAGTTTGTATCCAGCAAGTCAGCCTTGAAGAAGATAACTGATTTCCTATATATATATCAAGAGTGCGAAAGTTCTGAAACAGTTGAAAAGAATAAATCTTACAGAAAAGAAGATAATTGAACAAGAAAATGAAATGAGCCAAGCACTAGACAATGAAGAGAGGGCCGACCTGATAGCTCAGTGGACTAGAGCACCTGCTTAGGCAGACAAAGCAACTAGGGTTTAATCCCCTGGGTGCCTTGCCAGCCCCACCGCTGGGATACCCTGAGAAGGAGATTGAGACTGGGTGTGGTGGTGCATGCCTGTAATACTTGCGATTGTGAGGCTGAGGACAGCAGGGTCACTATGAGTCCGATCTACTTAGTGAGACTCTGTTGATCCTGTAGACGCTGACCTAAAGGAAGCAAAACAAACAAATAAACAAAAAACACAGAAAAAAATGATTGGAGTTAAAAATCTTTGTTTATACTTTTCAATCACAATAAATGTAAGTGGGCTTCAAAGGATTTTTAAAAAAACTTTCTTTTGTTATTGTTTTCTACACAAATGCAGATTGAAAAGGGAGGACGGAAATGATAATCTGTAGAAAATAGAAGCCAAATGTTGACAAGGTTCATTATGGTCATGTCAGAAAAGGGGGACTTTTAATGGAAATTGGTCAGAGGAGACAAGAAAGGTGAGTACACACTGATAAATATGGTAAACAAGGAAGAACAGATGATGCTCATAACTAATGAAGATTTGCCAAACTCAGTGGAGGCAGTTTCATAAATATAACTGCACAAAAGGGCTCCATAGATATCAGAAACAATAATCATATGGGACTTAAATGCCACACCATCACAAACAGATTAATGAGACAAAGAATTAACAAACATTAGAATTAAACTGCCCAACAAATTGAGTAGATGTGACTAATACCATTAGGTTCAACCAGTATTACCAGAATAAACTTTCAGCTATGCATGGAAACTTCTGCAAAATAGATCAGAATTTTGTTCACAAATAAAGCACCAATAGTTAAAATCATTAAACCAGCATCATGGATTCTACTGGATTACAGTGTAATGAAATCTATGGCAACATCACACAGACTCTGCCCACACACGTGGAACAGTACAAGTCTCTACAACAGTGGGTAATTAAAGAAATAAAAGACAAATTTAAAACCTTCTAGTATAAGTCCATGAAGCAGGCCTGCATGGGACAATGTCATGGGCTCTACTCCTATTGACTTGTGAGAGGCACTGGTTTGAGCTCTAAGTTTCCCTCAGGACTCTGTAGTATACTAGGGTTGATGCCCTCAGCTGGATTCTTTAATGTGTGGATAGATGTCCTGTACTTGTTGTACGTGATTCTTGGGTAATTCTTTACAAAATAATACTATAGTATGTACTGCAATATGTTGTTCACGTTGCAAAACTCCAAACCACAATGGAAAGAAAGAGAGAAAGAAAGAAAGAGAGAGAGAGAGAGAGAGAGAGACAGAGAAAGAGAAAGAAAGAAAAGAAAGAAAGAAAGAAAGAAAGAAAGAAAGAAAGAAAGAAAGAAAGAAAGAAAGAAAGAAAGGTAAAGTTTAGGATTGGAAAGGAATGGCCATTATCAACATTTCCATCAAAAATACTTCTCCAAAATTTATCCAAAGCAAGTAGAAAAAAGAAAAAAACAATAAAAGAAATAAGAATAGGACAGTGCAAAGTTAAATTAACCTAATTTTTAGGACATACAATTATTTTCAAAGAACTAACAACTGTACTAGAAGCCTTCAAAATCTGTCAGACAAATTTATGTGGCAGGATACAAAAACTACATGAAAATTACTTATACATTGTTATGGCTTATGTCTAGTTGTTCCTCCAACGCCTCATGAGTCATGGGTGGTGACTTCTAGAGTTTTGAGACTTGAATGATGATTCACTGAGATTGTGTTTTTCACTACTGTTGGGATTATAGTCTGAGTACTGCTGAGACTATAGGTGTGGCCTGAGATGACAGGCTAAGGCAGAGAGCCTGATGTAATTTAAAAAGAGAGACAGACAAACAGACAGACAGACAGACAGACAGACAGACAGACGGAGCTCTTGCTCTCTGCTCCCCTGGTTGGTCGATTGCTTCTGTTGCCATTTTTACTGTTTCTGCTGCCATGAACTGGATGCTCTCTGCTGTGTTCCATTCAGTCTTGGGCAGCCAAGTATGGACTGAAATCTCCAGTAACTGTGAGCAAATAAACCTTTCCTTCCTTCATCTTCAGTGTTGAGTGTTTGTCCCAGCAACGAGTAAAAAGTAACTAAGACATACATTTATACACCAATAATCAATCCACTGGGAAATCAGGAGAAGAATTTCTTTTTCAGTATCTTAAATTATGCAACTGTTCAAAGAAAATGACCAATGTTTTATGAAGAAATTAAAAATGTTTTTAGAATAGAAAGTATCCTCATTCTTAGGTTGAAAGGAATACACAAAGTATTCTTCACAGAAGTAGAAATAGTAATACGCAATTTCATTTGGAATCAGAGAAACACAAAATAGTGAAAGCAATAAATTAAAGTCACAGACCTACAAGCATCACTAAATTGTACTTTATAGAGCTCTATTGTAAACCATATCAAAAACAAAGTAAATTTTTTTAAAAATGGGGAAAAAAAAACAAAATACAATCCATGCAATTTCCAGAAATGTTGGCCAACATAAATAATAGAAAACAAGGAAATACAGTTAAACACATATATTCAACTACTTTTGAAACAGAAGCTGAAACACACATTGGAGATAAGACAGGGAAATTTCTCAAACAAATAGGGAGAAAACTGAAATCTGCATGCTAAAAATTGAAACTACATTTCTCTCTTTTATTCTATGTTAAAAGTAAATCAGAGTATGTCAAAAGACACATAAAATTAGAAACAAAGAAACTAGTAAAAAAACAACAGAAGAACAAACACACTTATTACCTTTCTTATTTTTTACATACATTTACTTTAGAGTACAGTAATAATTGGTATGACTTTAGAAGCAGTACACATGAGAAGAAAAGTTTGTACTGATATTGTTTAGAGATGATATCACATCTGCATTTTGTGCTCTGAGTAAGTACTATGAAGACAACAATATGCAATGTATTAGTTATTGTAACTCTCCTACTAACCTGTTTTAAAGCTGTTTAATTGATATTTTATTTTTTCTCATTAAAATGAACAAAAGTAAATAAAAATTCACATAGTATAGGCAAATATTTGATGAATATAACTAAAAACAAAGAAAATAATATAATTAATGAATAAGACCATTTTCAAGTAAAATTTTTGCATTAACAGAATATAATTAAGAGATAGGTGTTATATTTGGTAGTTATCTTTTTGATAAAGAACTAAAAAACATATTGTATAAACTGTATAAAAATTAAACCTCCTAGGGCCGGCCAAGTAGCTCAGTGGATTAAAGTGCCTGCAAGCAGGTGCAGGTGCTGAGGATTTGATCTCTGGGCCTGCTGTGCTGGCCCTGCCCCCATCGCATGGTAAAACAGCAGTTGAGACTTGATGTGGTGGCACGCACCTGTAATCGCAGCTTTTGGGAAACTGTAAACAGGCGGGTCACTACGAGTCCAATTTAGTGAACATCCTGGAGACCTTTCCCTAAAATAAATTTAAAAAAAAGATAATCTCCCAAAATAGTGACCCATGCCAAACTGATAAAAGCAGACAACCATCCAAAGAACGCCATGTCACAAAAGCATACATGGAAAATGTTCTCTTTCAGAATAAAACTACATTGAGATTCTGAGTCACTCTAGTCACAATTATTATCATCAGTAAAATAAAATTTAAAAAAATGCTGGAGGCTGAAAAGAAAATAAAACCCTTGCGCATTACTAATAGGAATGTAAAGCCAACAGGCTTATTGGGGAAATCAGTGTGGAGATTCCTATAATAATTACAAACAGAAATACTGTCTGATGCAAATGTATCATTTATGGGTATAGCACCTCAAAATAAGGACTTTGTATTCTATTGATGCACCCACACTGTTCTTAGTAGAACACAACCCACAACAGCTGAACTGTGCAGACAGCTCAGATTCCTTGCAAGAGACGAATGGGGAATGAAAACGTGACAGATACACATGATGGAATAACACACAATCATAAAAAAGGAAACCATTCCAATTGCAGGAAAACAGAAAAAAAAAAACTAGAATGAGTGTGTTCAGTTATCCATCTCAGAAAGTTACACGTCAAATGATTTATCTGAGAAACTTATAACATATAAATAGTTAAAATAAAGAATCGCAACAGTAAAGCAAGAGGTGGACCTCTAGAGAAGGGGACAGTGACAAGTAGGGAAAGGAAGCAAAGTGGGGAGGAAACACTAGGGTCACAACTGATTAGAAGTCCCTAAATGCAAGTGCCAAGTACCCTAAACAGTTCCATTGTTACCTACCAGTAGCTGTCACTAGCCACATTTTAAATGTATGCATAGCAAATAATGTTGTCTGTCATTTCAGAAATTCCCAGCATTTGATCTGCAAGTTGTATTATGGCTTTGTCTCCTAGACCTGTTCTGTGTGGGCTGGAGGTCTGAGATTGCTTGTTGCTCGTTCATTTGGGCATCATTTAATCTTCCAATGTTCACCCTCACTCAGTAGTGATGGTCAGTGGGTCAGAACCAGTTGAACATAGCTCTCAAGACAGTGGGATGGCCCAATAGGGCTTACCAAGACTTAAGGTAGCAGCAGGAAAGGAGGCATCAGCTCAGATAAACTCTGGTGGTAGTGAGGGGAGGGGTCAGAGCAGGGTTCACCAAGTCCCTGTGGGTGTGTTGTGTCTGCCTTGGCCTTGGAAGAAACAGCTGAAGTAGCCTGGAATGTAAATTATTAAACATATCATGGTAAACAGTGCAAGTACCTAAAGAGAAAGAAGAATTCCCATATGGCTCAGCAGTCTTGCTTCTGGGTATATAATTAAAATAAAATGCTGCAAGTGGGATTAAAAAAAAAAAAAAAAAAAAACTACCTACATGATCACTGCAGTAGTACTCATAATAGCCAAGAAATGGGAACAAATTAAGTGCTAATCCAAGAGTAAAGGAATGAAGATCTGTGGTGATGGAATCCTGGTTTGCTCCTCAATAGAGAATGAGTTGAAGGTCACAAGGGTGGGTGGGAATTTCTCAGGAGGAGCAGAAACAAAGCCCACATAAACTCAGGCATAGATTAAAAAACTGATGGTATGGAAACTGAGAATAGGCTCCCGACTTCAAGAGGCTCAGAGAGTATGGCATAGAGAGGCAGTGGTAGATTGATATAAATATCATTAGGGCCCCCAAATTTAAAGACCCATTCCTAAAAAGAATTATTCTCGAAGGAGAATTTCTTAGCCATGAAGCTGCTCAGAGGGCTGCAATACAATGCACAGTGCACTGAATGATGAAGATCCGGGTTAGGCACAGCCAAGCCCATGCGTTACCAAGGGCACACAATGCCTGTGCCCCGTGTCTCTACCCCAACTCTCATCTGGCCACCAGGCTCAGGTTTATTTGTTTACAGATGTCTTCACCTCTTTTACAAAGTTGCCCACTCGGATATGTAAAATATCAATTGATGCTATTTATAGCATTTGTTCTAAGAGTTAATGTCAGTATCATTAAATATATGTAATTATTCAATACTATTTAATTCTATATCCATTTTATATTACTTCAGATTTATTTTTTATTTTATTAGATCTTATGAAGTTAATTATCAAGTATATAGATTAAAAGCTAGTCTAATAGTCCAAGGAATATGTAAAACATGTAATACAATTATACTAATTAAGGTACAATTGTAGAAACATTGCACACCCTGGATTACACTTTTTGTCTTATTATTATCTGTGGCATACTTTGTGGCAAATATTTAAGTTTGTTGCTTCAGTTATGTCACTTAACATTATGATCTGAAAGTGCACACATTTACCTACAAATGACTTAGGTGTAACCTTCTTTATGTCAGCATGATATTTCATTGCATATAAATATCATATTTTTTATTTTAAACAGAAAAAATAAACATTAAAAAGTGATACAGAATTTTACAAGGTAATACAAAGTAACATTGGTGGATGCATTTAATATTGTTATCTTCAAAGTACTTGCTTAGAATACAAGATATAAGCATGAAAGATATCAAACAATATAAATATGACAATTCCTAATAACTAACTATTTGAAACAGTTCATTCCTTTCAAGGAATTAAAATAAATTAGAAGCACAACTGTCTTAGGTACTATGTGTGTATATTTATATTTCTTATCTTTTTTCTTTCTTCTTTCTCCTTCTCCCCATCCCATTTATTGTGTCTTTTTGGATAGCTTATTTTGCCTTCACAGTATCTGTTATAGAATTTGGATCTTATTGACTCTCAATGTCTTACACTTGGAAATCACTACAATACTTACACATATGCATGAGATTTATTTCACTTATGAGTGAAATAACTATATACATCTAGATACCTACAAAAGCCTAGAATTCATACAGTATAAAAATAATGCATTTTTTGTCCATTCCTTGCTTGATTGGAATTTGGATTGCATCCCAGATTAAGCTCTTACAAGTCATGCTTCTATAAACATTGGTGCCCACATAATACTGTGGACTGATGCTTTCAATTGTTCTGAAGAAATACCCAGAAAGAGAATAGCTGTGGCAAATGGGATGCATAATAGTAACTTTTTAAAGATTCTCAACAGTGATTCACACAGTGGTTGTACCAGCCTACATTCTTACCAACAGTGGAGAAAGATTCCTTTCTCCCCAAAGCTCCTCCAGCATTTACTGTAGGCTGATTTCTTGATGATAACCATTCTTTCCAGAGTGAAATGTAATTTCAGCGTCATTTAAGTTTGAATATAGTGAATGACCAAGACATTTTTTCACATACCCATTTGTCATTGTATTTCTTTGGCTGAAAAATGTGTCTTCATCTCAGGTGCCCAATTTTTAGTAGAGTCTTTGAACTAGAGAGGCCTCATGAGTTTTGATTCTTTACATATTATAGACAGAAGTTCTTTTACTTTATGCATTCACCTGTAGGTACACGTAATGATTCCTGCAAAGATTTAGCTAGTACGTGTTGCTGTGCTGTAAACATGGATATGCAGACAGCACTGTGGTTTAATGTGTGTTTCCCTTTTCGGAAGGCACCGAAGAGAGGAACAGCTGGATCAGATCTCATTTCCATTTTTAGTTTTTTGAAGGCTCTCCATACAGATTTCCATCATAGTTGTAACCTTACAATCCCACCTACAATGGACAATGTTTTCTCTCCCTACAGCAGGACCAGCATTTGCTACCAGTTAATTTCTTAACGGTAATCATTCTTTCTGGAGTGAGGCAGAACCTCACTGCTGTTTTAATTTATATTTCCTGAATGGCTACACATACCAAATATTTTTTTCATGTGTTTATTGGCCAATTGTGTTTCTTCATCTGAGAAAATGTCTTCATTTCTGATGCCTATTTTTAATTAAACTTCTCAGTTTTGGGGATCTCATTGCTAAAGTTATTTGTATATTCAAGATTTTAGCCTTTTGACTGAGGAGTCACTGTCAAAAGCTAAGATACTCTTAAGAAGAGTGAGACATTATGGTGAGTGGTCACAAATTTACTTTTTCTTTTTTCCTTTACTCATTCTTCATCTTCTTTTAAAATAGTAGCTTGGGCACATTAATGTTAGCTTGAAAGGCCACTATGTAGGAATGTGTTTCTTTTTGTGTCTGTGAACTGCTCTTTTTCATTTAATTCATGCTCTCTCAGGATAATTTGAGGATACTTTCATATTCTGTTTTAGTCCTTTCGGGAAGCATTCAAATTAAATGCTCCTCATGTAAAGAGTCCATGAAGAAAGCTTTTCCTTTAAGAACAACATAGTTCCATGTACATTTCACGCCATATCTAGAAGTGATAACTATTGGTCAATATTTAGATAGAACTAGAGGCAAAGATATTTCAGCAACTTTTTTCTCAGCATAAATTTTTCCAGTTCTAATCGACAAATGGGATTAGCAAGTGAATTTTAGTTTTGGATATAGAAATGTATAAAATCTATTAATATGAACTCTTCATGACCTGAATGCTTTCTGTAACCAGAATTTTTCTTTAAACTATGTTGTTTTTTTAATAAAATATAAATTCATCTTAGCACATCCTTAAATCCCAGAGTTGTAGCTGAATTAAATACTACAAGCTGCTACTGTGCTAACTGGCACCACATGACACGGAATTGCAACAACTTCCACATTGTGACACCAGGCCACCATGGATGCCAAGTTGGACGCATCTGAGAACAGAGAGCTCATAGAAAGGGAAATGGCCGAACGATTGGTAAGTGCGTTGCTGAGCACGTGCTTAATACGAGAAAGGCAAGTGGAGCCGGCTTTAAGAACAATGATGCCTTGACTTCTTGGTTTTTCTGTGTGCACAAAACATTTAAAACTTACCTCCAGGGCTGTCTCAATGGATAAAAGCACCTGTTTAGGCAAACGCAGGGACTGGGATTCAATCCTTGGCATTCAGCGCCTGCCCTGCCCTCAGGGACAGGGAGAGCTGAAACAGCTCCTGAGACTGGGCATAGTGGTGCTGAGTCTATAAACCCAGCACTTAGGAGGCTGGAAACAGGAGGATTGCTACATGTTCAATTTGTATCGTAAGACCCTGTAGACTCTTTATTAAATACATAAAAAATTAAATAAAATAAAGCATTTAAATCAGTTCACTACTGCATGGTTTGTATCATATTATAATCAGGAAAAATTTTTTTGCAAAATGAGTTATTATAAATTCTATACCCACATTTTTAACCATTTTCTTGATGTAACAGTGCTTAATATTTCATTCATCTCCTCAAGAACACTCTGTCTATTTATAAATTTTTGCTAACATAGAATAAATAAATCCACTGTATAACATTTGCTTGAAAGTTTTGTACATGAAAGTTTTGAAGTGCTTGGGCATTGCAACATCAGCGGCGTAGGAAGGGGTTTACTGTGTAGTCCTCCACAAACAACCCACTTTTAGGCTACATCATTTAGCAAAAGAAATACTACTTTGCAGAGATTTACTATATTTGACACTAAAAATTCCACGATATTAAAATATGAATACTATATTTTTATTTTATTACACTATTACAATGTTACACCCTCTTTATACAACAAAAATTAAAAAGTAATGATTGAAGGTATAGCTCAGTTGTAGAGTGCTTACTCATATTGGGTAAGGCCTTGAGTTTCATCCCTAGTATAATTTTGTTTTAAATTGTAATATCTGTAGTGGGAAAAAATAACTCTCCAATTCATTTTCAATGTAATTTAGATTAAAACTACTTAAAAAGATAATGAGAACATAACTTTCTACCTTATAGAAGGTAGTAAAAATAGAACAGATTCAATCTAATTCCTTTTAAGACCAAATAAAACATGAAATTCTATTTTCAGTTTTACTACGTTTTTACTACTACCTATCGCATTATCACTTTCATTAAAGAAAAATGTAAATAAATGTGTTAGTTTGCTATAGTAGCAGTGAAAAATCCATGAAGTGCCTTAAAAACCAAATATTTATTATCTCACTGTTGCAGGGATTCGCTTCCATGTGCTCTGAGCCTAGAATTTAACCTTGTGAAGTGAGTTAAGATTTGAAACACTACTGAACTCCTTGTATACCACAACATTTTAAACTTTTCATCTCTGGGTGGTACCTTGGAGTAAAACCCCATGAAAGCCATTGTTATTTGGCTAAAATCAATAATAGAAGTTGAAATAAATGAGATATTTTTTTTCTAAATGGAGCTCTGGGCCAGGGTTGCTTTATTATATTGTATTATAAGTCAGCATTGAAATTACTGTTAGATATATTTTTTTTTTTTGTCTTTTTGAGACAGGGTCTCACTATGCAGTTGAGGCTGGTCCTGCGCTCACTTTTGTAGCCCAGGCTGGTCTCGAACTCGCACCAATCCTCCTGACTCAGCCTCCCAAGTGCTGGGATTACAGGCGTGAGCCACCACGCCCGGCTACTGTTAGATATTTAACTTACCTATTAACATTAAAATAAACAAGTGTCATGAAACTCTCCAATTAACTCCTCTGTAAGTAATAGTACCAGTAGGAATAAAAACACCTAATTTCAAACAGACTTGTATTTGTGTTGCATAAACCATATTGTATAGTTATGAATGTGTTTTAGCAAGATTTCTATAAACATTTTTAATGTCCATTCTTTCTGCTAATTAACGACTAGATGTATTTATGGATGGCCTAAAGTATGATATTTTGAAGTTTACATCTATCACAAAACGTCTGGATTAAGATAGTCAGCATTTTGGCACTTCACAAATTTACTTTCTGATGTGGTGAGTGCACCTAAAATCTCCCTTTGTATGGCTTTCAAGGTGACAACACGTCAGCGTTAGTAACAGTCATTGTGTTTCAGAGATCTCATGTGTGGATTTCTCCTAACTGAGATGGTGTTCATATCAAGCATAAAAATAGAAATTGTGAAAGGAGAGATTTGTGCAGTGCACATCATCACTCGACACTTTCAGTAATAATCAAATTCGCCAACTCCTACTTCTTCCATCTTGGATTTGCTGCCATCCTTGTTCCACTTCCGCTATCATTTTATCATAATGTTCTCAAGTAAAAGAAGTGCAGAAAGAAAACAGAATTCCTATGTTGAGTCTGATTTATTGCCAAAAGCAGTGGTCCAAAGGGATCAGTTTCTTTAGATTTTTGTTTGCCGGAAAATATAAAGATACAAGATATATCTGTGTTTCAATTAAATATCAAAGGAAATCAAAGTCATTAGATTAGTGTGGACCACATACAGTTCCTGTGAAGAAACTTTTGAAAAGTGTGTCATGATAAATCTCCTAAAATATATTGGTTTTGCCAGCCTTTGTCCACAAGGCAGATCTGCCATTCTGCAACGAGTCCTCTGCGTGTACAGATTAACCCAGTGATCCTACACTTGAAAGAGAAAGCTCTAGGTCTTCATTTATATTCAAGCTCCACTGTCTTTTGGGACATAAATGGTAATCCATACAAATTGCTGACTGGAAAACCATAAGTAGGAATGGAAATGACAGAAATTGTCCTCAATTCAACTACTTCTGGAAATAAAACTAAATAAAAGACAGCTATAATACATGATTTCATAACATTAAAAATTGTGACCAAAAATACAGTACTTTCATGATAATGGGATTGCTTGACTGTTTAATGAGTACTCTCTTTTGATCATAGCCACTAACAGTAAGAGACATCACTAATTAATACTTTTAATACTGCTTATGCATGTATTTAAAATGCACATAGTGTTATTATTGTTAAAACAGTCTGACAGGAAAATTCTAACAGTAGAAAAATCAATGGTGTAGTGCCAACATAACGTGAGACTCACTCGCTCATTCTAGCATTCTGTAATCAAAGGTGGCAGAAGACAAGAGTGAGTCTATGTTGCTATCCGTTCTTACATACACGAGTTCCTATGAAGTGACCCCGTGGCTGTCTCAGTAGTTAGGAGACGCACTGCCGGCTATGTGCTTTCCTATAAAGCAGCTCCTGCACGTGGCATGTCACATCCTCATCCATTCTGTGAGCTCCAAGCCATGGCACACTGGATGGTAGATTCTCCAGCCTCCTGGACCATCATGATCATGCTGAGCTTTCTAAGTCAGGGTTAGGGTTAGGGGTTTTTTTGAGGCAAGCTCTTATTGTACTGAGCCATCTCCCCAGCCCCAGTTCACATAGTTTTCAATGCAGCTGTGACACCATGCTTACAGCTGTGACATGGTGAAGCAATTGAGAAAGTTCTCTTACCTGTTTTTCCCAAGTGGGATAAAAGTGTGAATTTGTTGTAAATATCTAAGAAAATAAAATTACTTTATGACATGATGAGAGGGTTACCATTAGAATGGCTATGGGATATTGCATGATTCTTCTGCTATATGCTCTTTTTTTTTGTAGTAGGAAAAAATAGAATAAGAAACATATCATTATACAAAAGTCAGACAAATAGAACCATTCCCAGGCATCCCTTTTTTCTCCCACAATGAAGAAACATTTATAAAAGTATTAAGCTTTACTTTCTTTTATTATTCCCTCTGTTTTCACACTTTTAGCCACTTGGGAAAGACAGGTAGTGACTGTCAATGGATATATAGACTTTTCTTTCTTTAAAAATAGCGATGATATTTCATGTATTGATCATTAAATGAAACCAGCAATATTTACTTAGGTTCTGTTTTTTTTTTTTTTTTTTTTTTTTTTTTTTTGGCAGGCTCAGCCTGCCCTGGGGGCAGGGATGGCACAGCATGTGGTGCCGGGGATCAAACCACGGTCCCTGTCATCGCCTAAGCTTTCCTAAGTAGGCGCTTTAGACCACTGAGCCATCCCACCAGCCCCACTTAGGTTCTGTTTAAAATGACTGTTAATAATCTCTAATGTCTAGGCCAAAGCAATTAATTTTATATATGTTAGGTATGTCAACTGTTATACATATTTCAGCCATATTTTTAGATTTTATAATTTACTTACTGTATGCGGTAAGTGAATGAAAAATTTCTATGCTATCCCCATAACAAAAGCAGCACAAAAAAAACAATAATTTTTATGTTTCTAATCCTGCGTTGGTCCTTGTATCTCCGAGTCAAGATTGCGGACTTATTATGAAGCGGCTTTTTGACAGAAGAGTAGTTTAATTATGAGCTGCTCATGAAAATATTTTTGTAGAGATCAGTGAGGAAGCAATATTTATTCCATATTTTATTTGGCGTAGAGAGTTGATCTACTTTATGCTCTTCCTGTTTTATTTTAATGTTGGACACAAACACACATATACATGAATACACACACACACAGATGGAATAAGTAAAATAGAACTGAGGACTTATTTCTGTAGATCATTTCATTTAAAATTTGTCAGAAGCACAATTTAGACTACGTGGGATAAATTGAGCAATCATTTAAAAACTGCTGCTCTCTGTCTGCAGCATAAACTGTCAGTCTGAGGTATGTGATCGCTTCCTCATGCCACCTCTGCTGCTTTCTACTGCTCTGGAGATCCCTCCCAGCCAAGTGCAGATGAGCCCACAGGTGTCTCTCACTTTGTGAATGAGTTCAGCCCTCCTTCATAAGCTTCCACATTCTTGTCACCCTCCAATGTTGTTCAAACTCCCATGTCCTCAGAATGCCAGTCTTTAGCAGTTGCTCTGTAGGTAGACACTGCTCTCATTCAAAAGCTAAGACAATGAATATTCATTTTGGAAATGTTGTCCTAGTGAATGCCTGAAATCTCAAGGGTCATGAAGTCTGGGGAATGTGGAACCAGCTGCCTGAATCCTGATCACGCAGGCCTACCTGGCGAGAACCTGCACCAAAACACAAACACAAAATTCTGTTTCCATATCTGACTGTAGAGCTAAGACTTATTTTTTTTTCAAATGATAATCTTATCTAACATAATTTGTATTCACTGAAAAAGAAAAGCTAAAATTAAAAACCTTATGAAATTAACCCAATTCCCTAATTGTATAATTACAGAAATATTTAAAAGATGTAAATTTCTGAAATCCTCTCAGTAAAATTTAAAAAAAAAATGTAAATCTTACTATCCTTAAAATATAAATCCTGGGTCAGCCAGATAGCTCAGTGGACTAAAGCACCTGCTTTAGGCAGACTCAGGGATCAAGGTTTGATCCTTGATGTGCTATGCAGACCCTACTTCCAGAGAGCAGTGAGAAGCCCACTGAGACTGAATGTGGTGGCGCATGCCTATAACCCCAGGACTTGGATGAGTCTGATCTGTGTAGTGAGACCCTGTAATGAATACATTTAAAAAATCCTGTAAATCTTTGAAAAATGAATAATGGATATTGGAAGTAAATTGAAAGTATAATTGAAATTTGGAACATTATAAAATAAGTTTTAAAAAAGATACAGCAATGTAGATGCAATTTGTTTTATATATAGTAGCATATATGCATATGCATTATTCTGTAACTATATACTACAATATTATTCTGTACTGGTATATTACATGGACATTGTATTATATATTTAATATTCTTACAGGAAATCTAGTATTTAAATCTAAGTTCTATTTTTTTTTTTTTTTTTTTTTTGCGGGACCGGGGTTCAAACTCACGATCTTGCACTTGCCACGCAGGCACTTATGCCTCGGAGCTATCTCCCCAGCCCCTAAAATCTAAGTTCTATTATTTATGAAGAATAAACAAATGACCAAAATTCGCATTATCCCCTGCTATACCTCACGAAGGAATGGAAGGTCATCTGATAACACAGACTGACAGATTTACTGTTTTGTTTATGTAATTTTGCCTGTCTCTTTGTACTTCCTATGATATCAGGGCATTATAAGTGATTTACTCCGAATTTCTGTGTAGATGTGGTATAATGTCTAAGTCCAGAAAGAGTGCTGATAAGTTGTTCAACAAATGAATGAGGGCTAGAGAAATAGCTCAGCGAATTAAAGTGCCTGCCTAGCAGGCTCAGGGACCTGGGTTCATTCCCCTGTGTGTCATGCCAGCCCCACTCCCCAGGGTGCACTGAGACTGTACATGAGACTGGGCTTAGTGGCGAGCACCTGTAACCTCAGCCGATGGGACGCTATAATCAGGAGGATCACTAGGAGTCCAATGTATGTAGTGAGACCCAGTAGTCCCTGTACTAAGTGCATAATAATAAATAAATACATAAATAAACACATAAATAAATAAATGATAAAATGAATAATACAGGTATATCCACAGAGGAAATATAATCAATATACATTCCAGGTAGATACGCCAAATACAAAATGAACCAAATGTTGGTTTTATGATGTGACATCGATGGTTTTATTGATTTACTTTCTTATCATGTCTTTAAAATTTAATATTGAAAATGCTAGCTGTTAGAAACAGAAGATCATTCCAAAGACCAAAACTTTAGAGACGTTTTGCCAAAAGTCATAGCACTAAATGAGAAATAAGGTCTTGCTGTTATATTTTAATAGAGTGAAACAACTAACCTGACACTTTTAAAATAGAGGTGGACATGGGCATAAAGAAGCCATTTCTCTGCATGAGTTCTAGCAATCTGTGGGGTTTCAGGAAGGTAAACAGAAGCTACGACATTTGCCTTCTTGTTCGTTTTTCTATAATTCATAGTAAATTATGTCCAACTGTTATTACACTACCATAAGAGATCCTGTTTGCCTAAAAAGAATAAAAACAGAAATAAAACTCAAATTCCAGATAGTTTTCTGTATACATCTAATCATTAAAAGAAGGATTCTCACTAATTTTGCAACTGAGAAAAGTAAGTCATTTTCCAACTTCTCAACAAGCTCAGGATAATTGAGGCAATTTCATCTATTAGATATGGGCTAAATTGTGGGTTGAAGTTGAAGATCATCAATTAGTGTAGATATTTTAACTGATTTATTAATAAACTTCATGAAGGTTAATGCTGACTCATGAAGACTTCCCACAGTTGCAATTAATGATTGTGACCTCTTTATTTCCAAAAGAAATGTATTTGTGTAAGGCTAAGCAATCATTTGACAGTAGTATTTTAAATATTCACAGATGACTTAACATTTGCAATGATGTATACAAGAGCAAAATGATCCCAGGATAGAAAAGTCTCTAGGAGAATGAAATCTAATACTGAGGTTTCTATCTAGAACAAAATGAACACTAGTACTGGGTGATTTCAATGGTCAGTAATGTTCCATTGGGGACCGGACAGATGGCTCAATAGAATAAGCACTTTTCTGGCATGCACAGTGTCCTGAGTTGAATCCCTGGTGCTGAAAAATAACTAAGTAACTAACTAAATAAATAGTTCCTTTGACATACAAGCCTCTGTTGAATGGGTAAGTCACTTGTATGATGATTTTCATACATCATACATATGAATCATAATTCTCTTTGAATTCCATGATTATGATAAAATTTAACCAATTATATAACACAAGAAATGACATAATATAAAATTACTGGAAAACTAATAATGGTCTTATTGGAAATACCGTACGTTAAATAACTCTAACTCTCTGAAGTCAGACTTTGACAATTCGATCTAGACAATTAAAGTTCCCAAAAAGCAGATTTCCCTCTTGTTATAGTAGGTCAGCTTTACTCCAGTAAGGCTCATTTTTCTTGGAAATGTGGTGCCTTAATTTCGACTGAATTTAGAAATTTTAAATATTTAAATTTTTATTGCCAACCTCTTTTTGCTTCGAGAATTTTAATAATATAGATGTAAGTTTCTTTCAAGAATTTTAATAATATAAATGTAAGTTTCTTTTTTTTTTGTCCTTTTTAGACAGGGTCTCACTGCACAGTTCAGGCTGGCCTTGAGCTCACTTTTGTAGCCCAGGCTGGTCTCGAATTTGCACTGATCCTCCTGCCTCAGCCTCCCGAGTGCTGGGATTACAGGCGTGCACCACCACGCCCAGCTAAATTTCTTGATTATGGCACAGAGTGAACTTTTATATGACTGATCTGTAAATTCTTCTTCATTTTTATTTTAGATAATCTTTATTGTCATATTCATTTAAGTTTGTAAGTAGTTTATGTACAAAGTGCAATCTACTAATAATCTCATACTATGTATTCATTTCAGAAATATTTCTCTAAAATTCTCGCTGTCTGCATCTGTCTTTCATATTTCAATATTTGTCTACGATTTTTGTGTGATATGTAATTATTAATTTTCAATAAAGTTAATGAGAAAAAATTAAGAAAAAAGAAAGTAACACCTACCAGTGACTGGGGAGATAGCTCAGAAGTCTAAAGCACCCTACTGAGGTAAGTTTAGTCACCTGCAGAAGACCATGCTTAGATCCCTGGCACCACATGCAGCTCTAGCCCTGCCCTCAGAATGGGCTGAGCTAGCCGGAGAAAGACGGACAGACAGACAGACAGACAGACAGACAGTCAGGCAGACAGAGACAGAGACAGAGACAGAGAGACAGAAACAGAGAGAAGCTAGATATGTAAAGATGTGACAGATTCCGTAGATGATTGGCAAATCACCACCAAACTAGGGAAGGAATTGTCACCCCAGGTGTCAGTAACCCGGATGGACTGAAAGGAAAAGCGAGAGGTAACTGGTATGGGTTTTGAAATCCTCTATTCCCTTCATTGTGTCTTTGTGGCGGCCTCTTAAGTACCTCAGGACTTAATATTGAAGCCTTCCAACAGATCCTAATGGAGGCTTCACAGTAAGTGCCAGGCCTTCATCTCAGCCTGGAACTCTGTGCCTTTTTCTCAGTCTGGGCCACCTGCAACCTCCAGCTCTCTAGTGGTGCCTAGACAGCTGTTGTGGCCACTGCTGCCTCTGACCTCCCCAAAGGTCCCTGCCTGATCATCTGTGTACACACGTACTCATCAAAGATAAATATTATTGACAGAATTGTTGTACTTCTCTAGAGAGAAGCTTAACCCTAAACAATCCACCAAGACAGAGCATTATGCTCAGAATATAACACATTGATAAATACAGGAAGCTGAATGGAACCTTGGCGTATAATTTTCCATAACAGCAAATGTGACATAATTTCATGTTAAGACACATTTGCAGTATGGAGTAATTGAAATGCCTCTAAGAAAGGAAATTTGTCAATATGCATTTTATGAGTACTGTAGATACATTTAAATTTTCTAGTAATGGGGGCTGGGGAGATAGCTCCGAGGCACAAGTGCCTGCCTGGCAAGTGCAAGGTCGTGAGTTTGAACTCCAGTCCCGCAAATAAAATAAAATAAAATAAAATAAAATAGATAGATAGATAGATAGATAGATAGATAGATAGATAAAATTTCTAGTAATATCTTTGCAAATTACAATGAACAAATAAAATGAAGGGATCCTGGTACAAATACTCTGGAGAACAGTGCAAAGTACACGACATAATAGCAAAAATTTGAAGTGAAATAAAATATATAATGAATTGACAGCATTACTGCTATGATTCTCACTGAAACTCAAAAAGATTTTTAAATACTTATTTTTTTGCTTTAATTAAATTTCCCATCTGATTGATGACAAATTATATACCTCAGACATGTAATGAAATTTGATTGACTTGTAAAAATCTTTCTTCCACAAGGTAATAATTGCGGTGTAACCATTAATTCTACATTGATAACAAAGAAAATATTCAGTGCATAGGTATCACTCTATGCCATTTCATTCCTGGTTTTAATCTATAATCCCTTGCACATTGTGGAGACTTTCTAAAGTTTTCTATTAAATGGTTATTCTCATCCTGTATATAATCTATGCCTAGCTTATGAATAGTAAAATAGTAGAGAGTTAGAACATAATGTTATATTTTTCCAACACAATGCAATTCTTATTAAGTGACTCATAACTCCTATTAAAGTCACTTTTCTTTGTAATAAGTATACCTTGCAGTGTCTGTCCTTAAATGCTCATGTTGTACTTTATGAGTCCGTGCCAAAAGAAATGGTGAAAAGACTGAATGAATTTTACTTCAGAGGTCTCATTGAGATTTATGTCTCTCAAAGTGAGCCCAGAGCTCCACGAGCATCTCGGTTTTATTTAGGGCTTAGAACATTCATAATCATCTTAGTAAACAAGGCGACAATCTCTGACCCCCACCATTGGCCTAATGCTAGGTTCACACGAATGCTAATTAAAAACATTCTAAGCAGGGGAGACAACAAACAACAAACAAGAAGCCATCAGGGTAGGCTCTTATCTACCTTCTTGAATCTCAGAATTTCCAAATAACAGACAGCAACTATCCCTGGGCTTTGTTTATTGCTCTCTTCTTCTTGAGATGCTAATTTCTTATTTCTACATATCTCTGCTTTTACTTTTTATGATGAAAAATAATTTTTGAAGCGTCAGTGTGAGGACTGTAGCTTTTTGATCTATAACTGGTTGATGGATCAGTCTTTCTTGCCAAACTAAGCAGGATATATATAAATAGTACAGGGACAACATACATAAATCTCTACTATGCTTTCGCTAAACCATGAGATAACAGGAAAATGATTGAGATTTTTAATGTTATTAGAGATGCTTTGTAACAGATCATTGCCAGAAGATTTTGAGAATTATTTTGTAAAGGTATTATCAACATGTGAAAGAGATAGGATTTTAGCAGTAATATTATCATGAGACAGTGTCTTTTTATATATTTTATAGGAGATGAGTTTGATTCTATGAAATGGGAGTTATACAAAATGAAGAAGTATTCTAATCCTATTTTAAACAAAGTTGACATCATAGATTAACAATTTGACCTCTCATAATAACAACAGTTTGTTTTAAATCACTTATCTTAGTATTTAACTTGGAGTTTGTATGTCCTTGAGAAGTCTATAATTGTTTTGAGTCCTTGTGCCATTGTTGTACAAAAAGAACAGTTTATACACCTTGGCTCAATGCTACTCTGGCTCTAGTAGCTGTGGCTGTGAAGGCTATCATGAGTTTAAAAATTTTTTGTTTCTTTCTTTCTTTTTTTTTTTTTTTTTTTTTTTTTAAACATCTCTAGCAAATGCAGGAACAGCATCAAGGAAGGGGAGTCTTGCCGTGGGTGATATAGTTGTACTGGAAGCCAGATTTCGGTCTTTGTCCTGAGAATATAAATGTTATCCCTGAAGAAATTAAGACTAATAGAAGTACTTAAAGATGTATACACAAAAGCAATTATGACATGTAATGGTATAGTTAGAAATGTTTCAATAACTAGGTCCTATAAGCAACAGGTGAAGGAGGTGAAACAAGTTGTGGATAAAACAAGTTGAGTAAAACAAGTTGTGAATTTTTTTTTTAAATAATGAGGTATTTTTATCTTAATTTTTTTTTCCGCCGTCTGGGAAGAGCCATAAGGGCTCCAATCTGTGACTCTTCCATTGGAACTATTAACTAACTCCCAGGCTTCCGTGAGGAATTTATGGGCAAAGACTACTTTGGCTTTTTTAGGATGAAAGTGGTCATATTTGGGAAGCAGCAGTCAGAAATACTTTCTAAAGGTTTTAGTTAAAGCCTCTCAATGGACACCAGGCATTTTTATTTTGGGTAGGTAGAATAGCTTAGACCCTTTTATTTATGGAGTCTGACAGTTTATTATAAATCTCTTTAGATTTAGTTATCATTATTCCTAAATTCTGAGAACTTAGGAAAACCAGAATAACTTATTTTTATTGTCAATGTTTTTAGGCAATTTAATTATAGTATGGCATAATTTTTTTAGTTATACCTTGTGAGAGAAGAGTGACATCAGCAAGCTATTTTTATTTGTATGGAATAATCTATATTTTACTTGTAAAAGCTACTCTTAGCATAATTTGGATCAGTAAGTGACTTGAATATATTGTAATATCTCAGTCACAGCTAAAGCAAGATGTCTTCTAAAGTCCATTTTTTTTTTTTTTTTGGTATGATGACTAGAAAGTAAAGGTTGGAGAAGAACAAAGAGACCTGTGCTAATATCCAGCAATAGGCTGGGTTTTCCTTTGTTCATTGATTTCACAGGGCTCCTCCATGGAGAGATGACAGAGACTGTCTGGCCAGAGGGAGGAGGCAGGCTCAATCGCCTTCATTCCTACTGTTCCATTTGAAAAACTGAGGCTGAGCTCTGGAGCCTCCATCTCAGAGTGCAGTCTCACTTCCAGTGGCTGCCTTGGCAGTCAGGGCATGGATTGTGGGCCTCTTAAGACAGTCCTTATTTTTGCCTGACTTCTGAGACATTAACAGGTGAACTTCATCACTGTTGAGCTCTTCTTTGAGCCAACAGAATCAGACTTAGGTTTTGTTTTTTAAAGAATTTTTTAATTTTTAAATTTTATTTACTTTTTTCTTGTTTCAGAACCTTTATTTGTTTATTCGCTCATTTTTATGGCTGGCTCAGCCCACCCCGAGGGCAGGGCTGACATAGCATGTGGTGCCCATGATCGAACCGCGGTCTCTGAAGCCGCCCAAGCTTTCCCAAGCAGGCGCTTTAGACCACTGACCCATCCTGCCGGGCCCCTAGGTTTTGTTTTGAAGCCAAAACAAGGCAGCATTTTTTTTTTTTTTTCGTTTTTGTTTGTGTGTGTGTGTGTGTGTGTGTTTTGTAGTTTTGATTATAGGAAATTGTTTCTTTAGTGTCCTATAAAGTATCAAGTGAGGTTTTTTTTTTTTTTTTTTCTGTCCCCAGGTAGGTAATGGGGCTTGCTGTATTTTAGGAAGAGATCATCTGAATGATTTTGTATTTGAAGTGAGTCTTTTTATCAATTAAAGGTTTTGTATCAGAATGTTTACATTTACTTGATTTTGGGGTTTTATTTTTCAAGTGAGTATCCAATTTACTTTTCCAGTATATGTAATGACACAAACAAAATCTCTTCCCCATCGCTACATAACTTCTGTAACCCACTGAACAATATCATTTAGAAAGAAAACAGGTTGCGGTAAAGGAATACTCACTTCATTTTCCAATGACAGTCTGCAGCAGAAGATCACTCTCGTACCTGATTTTTAAAAAGTTAACGTAAATAAAGCTTGTTGTATTATTAACCTAGGTGTATTTATATGTATTCTTGTACTATCACCCATTTTTTGATTAATGAACTTTTTAAAAGTTTTCATTAGCTCATTTTAAAATTGTCTATGAATATTTTAATATTTAAATCCCTAGAGAATATTAACAGATAAAAGTTACATATTTTCCAATAGACATTTAGAAATTAGCACCATATTTAACATTGTAGTAAGACAATCTTGATGATATTTTGTGATATACTTTTAATAATTTTTGTTTTGTTATAATACATTTAACCAATAATCTTTATTTTAAATGTAAAAATATTTCAAGTAGTCACCCTTAAATCAGACATTATATTGCAAGTTTTTGTAAAAGGCAGAAGTTTGAATTTGCTAATGTCTTGTCTCAATAAACAATCTTTGTTTTACATTTTGAAAGACCTGTATACCTAGAATCAAAAATATATTTAATATACCATGAGATTAACGACAGTGACCTCTTACACTCATATGAAGATCTTTGTTTTATAGTCTAGTTTTGTACTAAAACCATCTTTAAAGAGAAAAACTTATTGTAATATTTTTAAAAACTTTATCTTTCAACCAATGACCTATTTATTAATTGACCTATTAGTCTCCTAAGAGACTTTGGGGAGCTCCTTATTAATGAATATAAAGGTTGGCCACATCTCTTATTTATCAATTGGATTCCTCTCTAATAAATTTTTCTACTCTAGAGAATTTTTATTAAATTAGCTTAAACCTTATGATATTGTATATAAATCTATTTTAAAATAATTTTGACTATCTGATACCATAGGAAAAAGTATGCTTTTAACTCTGTATCTCAAACTATATTTAAAACAAACCATCAAAAAACAAAAAAAAGAGTAACAGCTGTTTATTGAGCGACACACAGATATGTCAACATACAGACACATAAACATCTATAATATTAGGAGTATACCCAACTTTTTGGCCAAATTTATAAGTAGACTAGTGAGATTTTATTTGTTAATTATTAGAGATCTCTTATTAGAAAAATTTGGAAGGAATAAAATATGTTTTATAATTAATATGTATGTTTTATATTTATATTTTGTTGTCAACTATTTAGATCTTAGATTTTTATATGGGGTCAGTTTTTAGAAGAGGCCTGAAGCTCGATCTAGCCTCATTGTAGATAACTTCTTTTTTAGATCTGGCTTTATGGTGCAGTCTGACAGTGTACTCTGGTACCCAAATAGGCTGTTTAGCATTTTTGGAAAACACAAGCATACATTTTGCCCCAACATAGTAGTGGATTGAGTTGCTTTTGTAGTACGGTGTGGAAATGTTCCTTAAGGACCTATTTTAGCCCCCTTTTTTAAAATCTGGTTTATCTTTATGGTGTTGCATGATTGACTCTTCTTTTGCTTTAACAGAACTTTGATGATATAGTGAGATTTTAGAAGAGGAAACCATGTATTTTTTTTTTTTTTTTATTTTTAACTTATCTGAGAGATAATGATAGTCAATAGCATCAGAGAAATTAGTGCAAAATCAAGATGGAGCTAATTAATATTACCCAATAAAGTTTGAAAATCATCAATGGTTGATCTGAATAGTTTGGGGCACTAAATATCTTTGCCATATATATTAACCCAAATCTGAAGAAGTTATAGCTTGAACCCTTTTGGAGGCCACCATTAGGCCTTTTGTTAGTTAAATGGGTTGTCAAAATCAAGCAACTATTCAAACCTTTAAATGTTAGTTTACATATGTTTGTAAAATATCAAAATCCTATTTTAAATGTTACTTTTAATTTAGGACCATTTATTTATTTATTTATTTATTTATTTATTTATTTATTTAGTCTTTTTGAGACAGGGTTTCACTATGCAGTTCAGGCTGGTCTTGAGCTCACATTTGTAGCCCAGGCTGGTCTGGAACTCACATAGATCATCCTACTCAGCCTCCCGAGTGCTGGGATTACAGGCATGCACCACCATGCCTGGCTCCTAGGACAGTTTTAAGTAACCACACTTAACTAGGAATGAATGGAATTTTAAGTAATCTTTTAAAATATCCTAGGGCAATGACCTCAACTTTGCAGCTGTTATACCTAGAGACCACCCACATTCGCATTTGAACAGTGGTTAAAATGTTTTCCTTTAAATAATTTTTATTTTTTTAGCCTATTATTTCTTTTAATAATTTAATTTTTAGTACAAATTAATGATCAATTGCACAATATAAGACTTTGATGTGCTTTAAATAATGTTTTAGTTGGATACAATTATAACTTTGAACTTCTTCATATGAACAGCATTGATTACTGCCAAAAAATCCTGCAGACCATTTAGCGTTGGGGCTGTGTTTGGTTGATTTTACTCCCTAGGTGTGCTGGCCTAGTGGCTAATAGCAGCTTAATGTCCTGAGCACCTATAAACGTTGTGTTCTTTTGGTTTGTTTGTTTTGTTTTTTTGTTTTTATCCCACCTTACTTCCTAAAGCTTTATGTGAATTATGACCCTATAGCCAAGGTGTCTATGTGTGCCTCTCTGTGTCTCCTGTCGTTCTGCTGACAATAGAGCCAGGCAATGTAGTATGAGTTTAACGTGTATAAAGAGAAGCTGACTTTTATTTTTAATAATCAGTTAAGTTTTAATTTGAAAAGTTTTAGTAGTAGATATCATATCTCCTTTATAATTGCAATGGGCTATTTAGATTTAAGACTCATTAAGGTAATTTCTTTGTGAATTAGTAACAGGGCATTCGAGACTAGTAAATAGTTTAAAAAATTATAAGCTTAAACCCACATGTCCAGGAAATTCCCCCAGAGATTGATGAGTTCATTTTCTAACTGCTCTTGGTAATAGGACATGGTATTTGTGTCGACCAAAAGCTGATAACCACAGAATATGCTGAAATGTACTAACCTAAGTCCAAGTGATTCATGTTGATGTATATGTACCTAAGGGAATCAGCCCCTACAGGTAATAATTAAGTTTAGGCCTGATTGCCTTTTGATCTGCATAGGAATGTAGCTAATGATTTCGTTTTGTTGAAACCCAAAGTTCATCTGGATATTGTGCTTAATGTATTGTGTCATTAATTTGTAAATTGTACTTGTATGTGTTGGCAAGTTACAAATGATTAATTAAAATAATCAGTTCTGGCTAAGTGGAAAGTAGTTTGTGTATAAAAACCCTGTTTTCTGTCCCTTGGAGCACTTCTCTTCTCTCCTGCATGAGCTGAAGTCAGGAAGGCCCAGAGCTCAGTATTAAAGGTTTAATTTAAATTTCAATTTGGACTCTGGTCTGGCTTCTAATTGAGAACCTATAGCAGTCATCATTATCAATAATTATCAAATATACAAATACACCTTAGGCAATAATAGTTCTCCTTTATGCAATCAGAGCTATGATATCTTTTGGAATACGGCTGAAAACTTCAGTTTTAATTTTGTAAACTCCTTAAGCAGGGAGCAAATCTGATTTTTTAAAGCCATCAGATCTAAAGCTGTGTATCTGCTTCCAAAGGTTGCATGGAACATATCTCCGATCATGCATTTGATTAAAATTTGGGCTGGCCAATGGAAACTGTAGGTATTGGGCCCCGGGACGATAGGCTCCTTCTCCAGTTTCTCTGAGATTGTAAGGGTTGACCACGCTTATCAAGTTTGTAGCGGCATTCACTAACCCAGTGTTTCTATTTTCTGTATCTCAGGCAAAGTACAGGAGCAGTCTTCTTACTCTGTCTCCTTTTTTCTTTGTATCTTGTCCTTTTTTGTAGTTTATTTCTAATAAGACCCATCTTTCCACACTTAAAGCATTTGGTATGATTTTGTTAAAAAAAAAAAAAAAAAAAAAAAAAAAACTGTAAGGCAGCGGCCAATAAATTAGCTTTGTGAGGCTCTGAGCCAATATTAGCACAGGCCTTAATAAATTTTTCCAATGATCCACCCTGTGCCTTTAAGGGACTCAGAGCCTTAAAAGCAATAAGGGAGCCAGAGCCTTTTGACACTAGGTATTTGTATTCTCAAAGGAAAAGTTTGCAGCAATAAATCCCTCAGATCTGGTGTGCTCACTGTTTTGTGTATAGCTTCCCTTAATCGGGAGACAAAATCTGTATATAGCTCCTTATTTGTTTGAAAAACCTAAGCAAATGAGTTTTGATCATCCCCAGGTCTTTCTTCCTTTTCCCATGCCCATAAGCAAAAAATGCAAGTTTGCATATAGTGACATCATTATACTGCAATTGGGCTTGGATACCAAGCCAAGCCACTGACCCAGTGAGTTGATCTGGTGAAACATTAACTGAGGAATTCTGTCCCCTGTTAACTTTCTCTTAAATATCTGTTTTATCTAGCCATTGAGTTCTAAATTATAAATATTGGCTTGGCTCTAAAATTGTATAGCACAAAACTTCCCAATCATGAGGAATGAATCTATGTTCATTTGCTAATCCTTGTATTAATCCAATCACATAGGTTGAATACATACCATAGGCTGCAATAGATGGCTTTAAATCTTAAATAACCTTAAATGCCAGAGGTTGGTGTTCCTAATGTACATAGGCCTGAGGAAATTGAGCATTTCGCAGGTATTGTTGAACCACCACAGGAAAAATTCCCAAAGGGGCTGAATAAGCTTCAGGATCTCCCTGTTGTTTCCCTTACATAAGAGCCTGAGATCTCACACTTTCATAAACTTTTATGGGGGCTTTCTTTCTTTCCTCATACAGAGGAGCAGAAAGATGAAAAGTTAGTAGTAGGGTCTGAATCTTTGTGAACTGAGAAGGGGGAACTACAGGGGTAGAGACCTCCATTTTTTAAATCAATTTAGAAATAAAATGTGATAATTGCTTTACCTCAGCTCACAGTTCACACACCTCATTCTTAGTTTCCTTTTGTTCTATATTCTCCAAATCTTCAGATTCTGAGGAGGTGATTTGGAATGTCATAAATGCCCTTTTAGGACTCACTTTGTTAGATTCATCCCCACTAAAAAGCATAGAGAAATTTAAAGAACCCATGCTGGTGGTATTCCGTGGGGTGCCTTCATGTAGGTGGTCTTGAGAGGGTGCAACCTTATCATGATTATGCATTACAGAAGCCCCTTGCTCTGTTTTTTGTCCTTTTTGTTATGCTAGTGCATACACTTGAGAGTGAGAGAGGCAGAGGTCATCAAAATGTCTCATGTGCAGATGCATATTTGTGTGGAAGCTGCTCTTGAGGTTTACCAATATCAGCATCTGAAGCTGACATGTTCAAATGACCTCTTCTGAGCCTAATTGCATCAGTTCCAAAGGTAAGGAAATTAAACTACAAAGAGATCCATACATGAAGAGGAATCGGTTCCCCATTTTGGTGAGCACGATGCAGCGCTCTCATAACTTGCTTCCAAAACTTTAAGTTAAAAGCAGCCTTTCTCCTAGGCTGAAACCAATAACAATGTCTTTTTATAAGGGGAAATAATTCCTTGAAACTCTTAACTTTCACTTTTATACCCACTGTTTTGAATAACATCCAACTAACACAGACATACTTATTTTCTACTGAAGTGGATTTGCCCAATACTCTGAGCTTTTCCCACTGGTCTTGCCTACTCTGGTCATACTTTTCCCACGTGGTCAGGCCTCTCTTATCTCACCCTTGGTTTTCTTCCATGCCTCACGTTGGGTGCCCCTTGTTGTAAGTTCTGAGTCCATAGTGAAAAAAATGAGGAGATCTGATGGATTTCGTTTAAGAGATCTCATTGAAACTTATCTCTCTCGAAGTGAGCCCAGAGTTCCACAAGCATCTCAGTTTTATTTAGGGTTTAGAACATGCATAATTATCTTAGTAAAGGAAGCCTACAATCTCTGACCCCCATCATTCGCCTAATGCTAAGTTCACACAAATGCCAATTAAAAACCTCCAAGGAGGGGAGGAGACAGCAAATAAGGAGCCATCAGGATAAGCTGTTATCTGCCTCCTTAAATCTCAGCTTCCCAGAATAACCAAGCAACAGAATACAACTGTCCCTGGGCTTTGTTTACTGCTCTCAGCTTCTTAAGATGCTAATTCCTTATCTCTACACACTCATTAATGCTATTTTTTGCAGTGTTGGAAATGAAGGCTAGAGCCTTGATTATGGTCTGCACTCAAGCTGTCATCCATGTAATCTAATATTATTATGACACATCATCATAAATCTCCTATACATTTGATACTTAGATAAACATTTGCATACAATGCTTATGATTATTGCGACAACAAACAGTGGCAGCTACATTTAGATAGGATACTTCTCAGTGACAATTTGATCAAATCTGTTTATCCTGTTATTATGGTTTATGTCTAGTTGTCCCCCCCAAAGCCTCATGTAGTCATTGGGCGGGGACTTCTAGAGTTTGAGACTTGATCCATGATCTCTGGGATTACGGGTTTTAGTAATGATAGGATTATGGGTTGAAGTACTTCTGGGATTATGGGTGTAGCCTAAGGCGGAGGCTAAGGCGGAGAGCCTGAATGTAATATAAAGAGAGACAGAGAGACAGACTCGAGCTGTTGCTGTTGCTGCTGCTCTGCTCTGCTGCCCTGATTGATTGACTGCCTCTGCCACCATTTTGCTGCTGTTCTGCCGCCATGAACTGGATGCTCTCCGCCCTGCTCCACTCAGTCTTGGGCCAGCCAAATATAGACTGAAATCTCCAGTAACTGTGAGCTAAATAAACCTTTCCTTCCTTCATTTTGAGTGTCGGGTATTTGTCCCAGCAACGAGCAAAAAGTAACTAAGACACCTGTGATATCTGTACTGAGATTTATCAGTTACGCTTGTCACACAAGAGTCTCAATTTGCTGTTTCCAACTAAGAGTTTAGATATTTTAGATCTCATATTGAATATGCCAATGGTAGCCAAGTCCAACACGTACTACATATTTCCCACTCAGACGTCACACAGACTCCTCGGAGTCATCCTTCCTCATTTCTGCCAATATGTGGTTAAGGTTATTCTCAGGGAATTTGGAAAGGAGGTATGTATCTGTCAGCCAGACTTTCCACATTCTTTTCCTTCCAGTCAGATGTTAGGCTTACATATGCCAGCTCTTTTACACTCATTATAGCTCTGTGATTATATTTAAGAAATGAGAATGTGACCTTGAGCCTGAACATTTCATTATTTTTAAAAGTGTTTTACACAAAATCCACTGTTTTCTTTTCCATGACAACCTGTAAGGTCTAAGACTGTACTTACTACATCATTTGCCAGGAACATTTTCTATTCATATTTGATTAATGAAAAAGAAATTTAATTTTATTATAGAGCCACAGATAATTTGAAATTTATAATTATGGCATGCAACTCCATTCTTACTTAGTAATGTAAAAGTGAGTACTGAGACAAAAAAATGCTACTGTACCAAAATTAACTGAAGAACACAGCAAAAATACAAAAGCTATTCTAGGACTGAAGAAGAGAGCTCATGTAATGAATGACAAGGTAGTATCTACTGTAATTTTAGAAGCAATAATGTGCATAACAAATCATACTTCAAAAAATAAAATGTAGGAAAGGGCTGGCCAAATAGTTCAGTGAATTAAACTACCTGCAAGCAGCCACAGGGGCTGGGGGTTCAATTCTTGCGACCTGAAGTGCCAGCTCTACCCTCATGGTGCACTGAGATGGCAATTGGGACTGAATGTGGTGGCACATGCCTGTAATCCCATCTCTTGGGAGGATGTAAACAGGTGAATTACTATGAGTCAATACTAGTAGTGAGACTCTGAGCACCCTGTAGACCCTTCCCTAAAAAAGAAGAGAAAAGAAATAAAACAAAAAGAAGGAAAAACATCATCAGCTCTTGCTCAGTACTATTTATAACATTTCATAAACTACTCCAAGTTATAAGTGATAATCATGAAATAATGGACTTTTCTTATAATAGTGGAATGAAAAGAAAGAGAGGATCTCACATTTTGATAGCTACCTGGGTAGAAACTAAAAAAAAAAAAAAAAAAAATTGTTGTAATGTTTAATGTCTAAAAGATAAAACTGAGAAGACTTTAGGTAATGAAATTTGCTTAATTTATCTGTTCCCTTGGATGCGATCAAAATTATAATGTTTATGCTCCTACACTTCTTGCTAAAATCTCTTTTTGAGGTAATTACCACTTTTTTATGTAAGATGTATTGCTCTCATTCTGAATACTGAAAAGCTCAAAGCATGAATTTTTTTTCCAAAATATAGGCAAATATGTTTCAAAAATTCAACAACATCAAAAAATATAATGAAGGTGTTTATGAAATTGATGCCACATGAAATTCGCTTGATTAAGGCTGAAAAAAGCAAGAGTATCCAGCATAAAAGTTTAACCATGAAGCATAAAAAAGTAAAGCCAGATTAGTATGCTGAGCTGTAAAAGGCTCAAGTGAACAGATTCCAACATTGCCAGTTCTGCCGATTATCCACTACTATTATGGAATATTGGACTATGCTTACAACTACTTTCTCTTAGTTCAGTGAGAAGAAATATTTGCACTAATCGTGTTTAGAAAATTTTATCATGTCTGCATCTTACACTGTGAAAAATTACTGTGAAGACAACAATATACAGTGTATTAATTATTTAACAGTCCAAATAACTTGCTTTGAAACTGTCTCATTGTTATTTTTTTCTCAATAAAATTAATACAATGAAAAAGATGAAAAGGACCAGAGCAATGGAATGGCCCAAGGTCTCCAAGGACAAATTCTCCCTTAAGTTCATCAAGAAAAGGGTGTGGATGCACATGAAGAAGAAGCATGAGGAGTTGAGCAATGTGCTGGCCGCCATGAGGAAGGCAGCTGCCAAGAAGGACTGAGCCCCTCTGGAATAAAGCTTTTCAGAAGAAGAAAAGAAAAGAAAAGAAAAGAAAAGAAAAGAAAAGAAAAGAAAAGAAACAACAACAAAGAAAGTCATTTGAAGCTAGAAGTAGAAAAAACACAATAAAGAACATATAAATATGAATTAAAACACTTTTAGTTTTTTTTTTTTTTTTTTTTTTTTTTTTTTTTTTTTTTTTTTTTTTTTTTTTTTTTTTAATTTAGTGGACAGTTGCTGTAGTATGACCTAGAATCCAGCTACGGGGATCTTGTTCCCCCCTACCACAGGCTGTCCCACCCTACCACAGGCAGGAATTTGATCACATAGTTTCTTCCCTCGAAGAAGAAAGAAAAGTGTTTTGACCATGGATAAAGAATACACACCCAGAAAGGAAAAGTAATTTGTGCTGTATGCCAAAGGAATGTGCTGTATTCCTTTCTCATTTTGTAGAAAGTGATATGGTTTCACTACTGATGAGGTTTGTAGCTGAGCAGTGTTATTTAGGTGTCCTGGCCAAGGAGTGAGAATGGGGGGTGAAGTATGACAATCACAGGGCAGACATGACCTTGACAGTTCAGATTGTAGCAATTACACATTGTGAGTAGCACACAGAGTGTGCAAGAGGGGATTTTTCACTGGTCCCCTTTCTGGGTGAGTCCAACTTTCCCATTCATTATTGACTTTCAGTGGAAATGTCATGTAAGGAAGAAATGTATTTTTGCAACTTAATACCATTGAAATTTGGAGATGTTCAGGACAGAGATGAGCAAATTCTTGACAGTAAAGACATTTGAGTGATAGATTTATAATCCTAGTAAACTCAGTCTGCCCCAGGCTCAACAAGATGATGAGCATCTGTGCCTTACTTTGCAGGCCACAGCACTGAGGAAACAGACTAGGATTCAAGCTGACTTGTGCTTTGTTTATGCACACAGTGGGTACAGTGGTGAAGTAACAGGTCTCTACTTGTATTACTGTGAAAAAAGCTACAGTAAAAGCTACAACTTACTGACTGGGTGAAAAGGATTCTTTATTACTTGTGATATGATTTCACTGATTTGTACCAGCCACAGGTAAAACATTCTTCTACACTTCAGATATAACATTGAAAAAATTCTAGATTATTAGGACAAATTTAAACAGGCTAGGGAGGGAGACGACTGATTTGTCAAATTAAAGTTGCATTTTCTTTCTTAGCCGTAGTCCATGTTATTACAACACATATAAACCTTTTAAAAGGAAATAAGTTTGATTTTGATTCAAAAGCCTTCTCTAATCCATTTCCACCTTGAATGGACATAAAGATTCAATTGACAGGAAATTTCGAATAGTTTCTAAGAGAAAGGATAATATCCTGAATCATTTTGGGTAATGGTGAAAGAACTAAATTATTTGATTTTTTCCAGTATTTGGCTTGAAGAAACCGAGTATGTTCAGCCTCTGTCCATAGTCCTGAACCTTTTTTGTCTTAGGATGTCAACATCCTCTGGACCATCACGACTCTGACAAGACTGATTCGAGTGGTGGATGAGTTCTCTTAGTTGGAGATGCTTTAGAGCCTTTCTTTACAATAACATTGTGTAAATTCTCTTTCTATTTAAATATTTCAAAAAGCATGCTACTATACTTCCTTTAATTGATCTGAATAAGAGTGTCACATTGGAACTATTTTAAATCAGTTTTTGTAGTTATGAAGTACAATGCTTAGTGAACTTGATTTATTAGTCACTTCACTCCCTGTCATGAAGTAATGAAATATCCAAGTTAAAATTTGAGGGCTTATCTTGTCTTTCAGAGGACTCAGTATTCTCACAGGTAGAAAATGAAATGGCATACCCGAGAGGTAAATCAAGGAAATCTGTCACCCAGGAAGCTGATAGACAACAGTCACCTTTGGAGGAAAAGTCCACCCTTGCATGAAGCAACCTCTGCCACTGGCTCCTCCGACCAGACCCCACAGGCTGAAAGCCCTGTCCACCAGGAGTTCATCCAGGCTTAATTCACGGATGGCCATAATGGATCATGATCCAATCCCTGTTTTCAATGACACACTTCTGAATATGAGGCAACTTTGGGCAATTTTAGATCTAAACTATAACACTGAGCATTCTGTTTTCCCAGGAATCAGCCACATTTGGCAAATGGACTAAAAACTGAAAGGTTGAGAGATTTCTTTGTGTCCAATACTCATTGGAGAGCTTGGATGACAGTGGTCAGTGAAGAAAAACTTTCAGTAAGGAGAGTGATGGCTTTGCAAACAGTGCCAAGATTTCTGTTTGTTAGGTTTTCTAAACATACACACATATTCTTTCAGGCAATAAAAGAATAAAATTCAAAACAAAAATGATAAAGGCACACTACCTGTGGGTATTTAGAATTGATAGTCATTCAGTTGTGAGTAAAAGAAAAGTTAGGTCCTTGAAATGATTTAAAACTATAAAGACCAAAATACTGCACAAGTGAAACTTACTTAAATTTTGACAACAGAACAAAGTGAACCACTGGGCAGCAGGACAGTCTCAGGAGCCAAGGCTTCTCTTCAGAAACGTAGAAGTATTCAATGTAGCTTCGAAATGATTTGGCTTTTAACACAAAGATGAAATATAACCTTTGATTTCCAAATCTCACATCTACTAGCAGAAAATTAACATGCTAAACTACTAGGGCAAACACTGAGAAATGAATGCCACCGGATAGAATGGCAGGCAGGATGTTTCTATGCTTGAGTCAAAATAGGCATGCCTGGCCCTTATAAATTGTACATTTAGGGTTTTAGTGTGCTTGAAACACATCCAGAGACATTGATAAAAGAGTAATTGAAAAATATTTACAAATCTCTATATTCTAAAATTAATTTCTCTAGAAATTAACTTTGTACTTACATCAAGGACTAAATCTACAGAACAAAAATACCTCACTTATATTATCAAACTGTATAATTACAGTTTGTATATTATATTATACTCAGACAAATGGGCTGTTGTATATGCACACACAGCAGTTGGTTTTTGCTTGAAGAGTAGTTTCTTGTATTATTCTTTCCCTGATTTTAGCAATAAATTATTAAATTTATTAAGTTCTTTGCTAATTTGAAATTTTAAATAAGTTATCTTTTTTGGAAAGCTGAGATAGCATTAATATATTTAAACCACTCACTCAAAAGCTTCTCACTGAGAGCCAGTCATTGTGCTTCACTCTAGAGAAATCATTCCCAATAGGAAAAGCATGGAGGCGTCGTCATCAGTACTCAGGGGCAAGAGGAGAGGAGAGGAAAAGGAGCGAACAGTCACACTACTGCATATTCACTTGTGATGTACTGTGACAAGATGTGCTAGAAAGACCTAGAAGCTTAGCTAGAGAATACTTGAGGGAAATTTCAGCTACGCTCAGCAAGTTGAGCATGGAATTTTTTGTTTTTTAAGCAAAGAGTATGGAATTTCACAGTAAAACAACCAGACACAGAGAGCACTGCTGGAAAGAACATTAAAATATGTGCAAAGGAGCACTGCTAGAAAGAACATTAAAATATGTGCAAAGGAAAGATAAGTCAGCTAGAGTGTGTAGAAAGGCAGGTGACAAGTCATGTAAAACCTTGATTCAAAACAAGTAAAATGTAAATCCTTCATACACAAATATCCACACAAATAAATAGATTAATAGCTAAGGTATTATTAGCTAACACCTACACTTCTGCTGATACCAATATCACTCAAAAATGTCTATTTTTAGAAATTAAATGAACATGGATTATCTCTTTATCCATGGGCTAGAAAAATGAATAGAACTTACAGCTAGAGAAATTGAGGCTCCTTATCCTTTCTGTTTTGTTAGAAATAAGACAAAAGTTATATTGGAAAATATATCCTTCTTTTCTCTCTTTTTCTTTTTTTTTTCTTTCATTTGTTTGTTTGTTTTCAGTACCAGTGACAGAATTCAGGACTACACTTGCCAAGCAGGTGCTTATTCTACTAAGCTATCTTCCCAGCCCCTATTTCTTAAAAATGCAACATTATTTTCTCCAGAACCCCACCAGGCCCACATGTATGTTTCTAGTGGGACAAGGAGTGACTAACTTCTCACAAGTTATATTCAATATTTTCTTAATACCCATTTCTCCCCTACAATGAGTTGGAATCTAGCTTTTATTTCTTTTTCTTTTATTATTTGCACACACACACAATGCTCAAGAAATACTTTGGATATATTTCTGAAAATGTGCAATTCCTTCATCTATAAGATTACACACACCCAAAGTTAATGTTCAGCCTGGTAGACATTCCTTGTTTGTATTTTATGCAGTATAAAATGCTACATAGAGGGTCTAGGGAGATAGCTCTGTGGTTTAAATGCCTGTCTGGCAAGAGCAAGGGCCGGAGTTCGATCCCTGGTCCTGAAAAATAATCAAAATTAAATAGAATGCTACACAGAACTCTTAGCATTGTTTTAGGTTAACATAAAAGGGTGTATCAGCGTGAATATGGTACCTGAACACTAATCTGTTCAAAGAGATATAAGAACTTGGCATAGTCAAGAAGCAGCAAAGCTAAATGTAAGTTCTATGTGTACAAATTGTCTTAAGAAGGTATAAGAGACTGAACATCAGTTAGGCCAAAAGTTAGAGGAGTCTGTAATACATGACTTCATCGTGTCATTTACATAAGATCATTATTGCTATATATGTATGGTCAAGAAAAAGTTCATTTGATATTGTAAAAAATCAGATGGTATGACAGCAAGTAAAATAAGTCATCTAACATTTTTCTGTAAGTCAATTAGGACTGCATGACACAAAGTTAAGAAATTATTCACTTTTACAATGAATTATTGAAGAGTATGCTAGATTCCCTAATACTTGAACTGGGTATTGAAAAATGCACTGTTATTCATTAAGAAAGCAACAAACCAATCAGCATTTCTAGAATAATGTTCAACATTTATTTAATGTTATGTAACACACACATCATCACTATTTTACCTTCAAACCTTATAAAAGGAAATATCTTTACTTCTATAATTTCTGTAGATTAATAAGTAAATTAATATTTCTCAAATGTTATGTAGTCAAGTACAACATCTTACTGATTTCACTTACCAGCCTGGTCTCTAGTTGCATCTATTTACCTATAAAAGCCTCAAATATATGGGATTTTTTATACCTGAGTAATACTGTAATGTATAAAAGTCCCACACCTTTTCTTAGCCATTCTTCAGTAGGTGGCCATTTTAGTTTCCAAGATTTAGCTATGACAAATTGAGCTGATTTAAACATGAGCACACAACTGTATACATGAATCATAGCTCAAATTTCATAGGTCTTTAATAACTAAACAAAAGCATAGAATAACCCTAATGTTTATCTAGGATATGCA
Organism: Myocastor coypus; assembly: GCA_004027025.1. Classification (NCBI taxonomy): domain Eukaryota; kingdom Metazoa; phylum Chordata; class Mammalia; order Rodentia; family Myocastoridae; genus Myocastor; species Myocastor coypus. The sequence goes on along the minus strand of PVJA010000783.1, from coordinate 94,047 downwards.
CAATGAGAGCACTACACAACTGTGGCAAAACAACTGACATTATCTACTTAGAGAAAGAAAACCTCGTATGTCCTCATGGTTTCAGTTATTTTTTCCAGAAGCACCTGGGTCAATTTCTTTAAGCTGTAGCTGAAGCCCAGGATCATGGTGAAAGCATGTGGGAAAGGAGGAAAAGGAGGGGAGAGGGAGGGAGGGGGAAAAGGAGGAAGGGAGAGAGAGAGAGAGAGAGAGAGACAGAGAGTGCTCCAGGACACTTTCCCACCAGCCCTCCAAGTTGTGAACTGATCAATCAATTAATCTCAGAATGGGCTGAGATACCTTATGACCCAGTTGACACCCAAAGCCCCACTCATGCACAGTCTGCTAAGTGGACCAACTTTCAATACCAGAGACTTGGAGGACATCCAAGATCAAAACGATGACTATGCTTTATTCTTTTCAGGTCACTTCAGGTGATGAAAAAAAAAAAAAAAGAACTTTTCATTTGTTACTTGCCCGGGTTTCATATAGCTTGAAAAAATCAGGCCAAGTGATACTTATTTTGAAATATCACAGAATTTAAGCCGTCAGTGAACAGAATGTCAGAAATGCTAACTTGGACTAGGCACAGAGAAGAGTCGGCATGGCATAGAAACACAACCTGCAATTGCTGTTAATCGTGACCTGGAGGCCCTGCTTCTGAGGTAGACGCCACCCCCTCTACTTTGTGTTATCTATTTGGATATAGAAGCTGAGAGTTTTCAGTCAGGTTAAAAAGGAAGAGAGAGAGAGAGAGAGAGAGAGAGAGAGAGAGAGAGAGAGAGAGAGAGAGAGAGAGAGAGAGAGGTTTCTTACAAGAAGGAATCTAGGCCACATTTGGCTTCAAACACTTCTTTGCTCATTTACTGGATTGTTGTCCTAAATCTAAGAAGCCAAATTTCAAATAACATAGCTTTCCTTTGTGTCAGTGTTTAGTCTACAAATGAGAGCACAAAACAGCAAATGCTCGAGGTTGTTTTCAGATCTCTTCTATCCCTAGAGGTTTTGTGTTCCCATTTTGTTCTGTGCTGGGGCTCACAGCAGTGAGTTAAGGCAGTAGGTTTAACAGAAGTTTAGCAGTTTTGTTGAGAAAATTATAATTAGGTCACTTATTCAAAAACTGTATTCTTATTCTGCCTTAAACCATTATATAAAATTTGAGTGCATGACCATAATCCCAGCACTGTGGAGTCGAAGATAGGAGATCACCAGTTTTCTGAGCTCTGCAGTGAGAACCTGTATGCAATAAATAGATAGATAGATAAATAGATAAATAAGTGAATAAATAAATAAAAGGAAGACTTAGGTAAAGAAAATGTATTAAGTGAAAAAATATATAAACAGGTTTTCAACTGAGAAAAAAATAATTACTAACATCTAAAAATATTATAGGTAAGCCGGGCGTGGTGGCTCATGCCTGTAATCCCAGCATTCGGGAGGCTGAGGCAGGAGGATTGGTGCGAGTTCAAGACCAGCCTGGGCTACAAAAGTGAGCTCAAGGCCAGCCTCAACTGCATAGCGAGACCCTGTCTCAAAAAGACAAAAAAATAAAAATATTATAGGACACAAGACAGAAAACAAAGTATCAACTCTGCTAAGAGCTTACAGTTTCCTCAGAAACAATACACATGACATATGATATATGCATATTTATTTTTCTCTTTCTCTCTTTCTTTCTTTCTTTCTTTCATTCTTTCTTTCTTTCTTTCTTTCTTTCTTTCTTTCTTTCATTCTTCCTTCCTTCCTTCCTTCCTTTCCTTCCTCCCTTCCTTCCTTCTTTCCTTCTTTCTTCTACTTTCTGATGCCAGTTTTTCTTTCCCATTGAACAGATTTCTTTTTCATGATAGCATCCAGTGTACCTTTCAGGTTTTATATACTCTTTCAGGTTCTAACACTAGCAGGACTGTATGATGCTTGCAAATGCACATATGATTTATTTCACCTACCAATACAGTGTTCAATTGCCTCCACTTACCTATAAAAGCCTAGAGCAGGCTCTTTTAATAGATGAATAATAATCCAGTGTGTAGTAATACCATGTCTCTTTGTATCCATTCCTCAGTTGATGGACATGTGAGTTGTTTACATGATTTACCTATGACAATTTGGGCTGTTATAAACATGGGTGCATGTATATCACTGTAGTGTGATGTTTCCAATTCTTTTTGAAAAAAATACTCGGGGTGGAGGGGCGAATGGCTGCATCAAAGGGGATCTCCACTCCTAGTGTTCTGAGGAATCACTATGCTGACTTCCACAGTGGTGGCCTGTGTCTATGTCCCCATCAACAGTGGAGAAGTGTTCCTCTTACTCTATAGTCCTTCCAGCATTTGTTATTGCATGTCTTCTTGATGACAGCCATTCTCTTTCTGGCATAAGACTGAGTCACAGTACCCAGCACCACTTCTTGCATCGGAATCTTTCCAGCAAGTTAGGTATTTGGCTTTTTGAATCAAAATTCAACTCATGGATGTATCTTGAAATGTTTCTGTGCCTTGTATTTTGATCAATGGATCCATGTATCAGTGTTTTCTTTCCCGTACTTTGACATCGTTAATACTATTGCTTTGCAGTATACCTTGAAATTTGTTTCTGTAAGGCCATGTGCTTTGTTCGTGTTGCCCAAAATTGCCTTTGTGATTTGCTCCTGTTCTGGTTCCATATAAATTTTATGATTGCTTTTTCTTACTCTGTGAAGTATGCTGTGGGAGTCTGCATTGGAATTGCAATGAATCTGAATAGCAGTTTTGAGATAATGGCTATGTTGAGCATCATGGCTCTGCTCATGAAGGAGCAGGAGACATCATTCCATTTTTGGTTACTTTCCTCATTTTCCTTTCTACTGAAATTTTATTTTGCAGGAAGTAAGGAAGTCCTTACTTTTTTGGTTGAGGTCATTCCTACTTGTTTTTTCTTTCTTTCCTGAAACTATTGTGAATTTTTTCATAATTTCCTTCTCAAGTAGTTATTTACTGTTTTACACAAATGATAAGAATGTTTTAGTTTTGATCTGCTATTCTCATAGGTTGTTGAAAATGGTTATTAATTCTAAGTTTTTTGTGGAGATACTTAGGCCTTCTGTGTAAAGTATACTGCCACCTGCAAATAATGGCAATTCGAATCCTTTCCCTTTATGTAAGCCTTTCATGTGTTTCTCTGATCTGAACTTTTTGTTATTATTGTAGGTCCTACTTTGAACAGAAGAGATGATAATGTACATCTTTATCTTCTTTCTGATTTTATGGGGTGCTCTGAATTTATCTCCCAACCCTATGATGCTGGCTTTAGCATTGTCCTAGGCAGCTTTCATTGTACAATCTTTCAAAACCTGTTTTCTGCAAGGATGGTTATCATGAAAGGGTATTTTTGAAGTCTTTTCTGCATCTCCTGAAATGCACAAGTGGTTCTTGACCATGTTCCTTCTTGCAGCACATAATATTACCTTTATAGATGTCCACATATTGAAGAACCCATACATCTCTGGAATGAAACCTACTTGATCATGATGTAACTGGTTTTTGATACGTTGCACTGTATGTGTTTAGGTCTTATTGAGGACTTTTGCATGTGTATTCATTAAAGATGTTGGTCAGTCATTCTCATTTTCAGTTGTATCTTTAGCTTTCAGATCAGGGTGATAGTGCCTTCTGTGTATAACTTTGGGAGTACTCCATCCATTTCAATTTCTTTCAATGGCTTGAGGAGTTTTAGAGATATATTCACTGTAGAAGTTTGTATAATTCAATAATATATCTGTTAACCTCCTCTGCTTTTTTAGGTTTATAGATTCCTTACTATTTACTGAATTTCATTGCTTGTGATTAGATTAAGTATATTTATATTTTCTTGGTTAGCTTTGGACAATCATATGTGACCAGTTAGTTATCTGTCCATTGTTTCAAAATTTACCATATCATTGGAAAAAGTAACTTTTCAAAGTAGTTACTTCTTCTCTTCTAGGTTTTAATAGTATCTGTTGTGACTGCACCTTTGTGACCTGTAATTGCATTGCTGTGAAACTTTTTCTCTCCTGGTCAGTCTTGCTAAGGGTCTGTCTTCATGAATTTTGTTGAAGAATCAGCTCTTCAGTTTTTTTTTTGTTGTTGTTTTGTTTTTTGTTTTGTTTTTTTTTTTTTTTTTTTTTTTTTTTTTTTTTTTTTTTTTTTTTTTTTTTTTTTTTTTTTTTTTTTTTTTTTTTTTTTTTTTTTTTTTTTTTTTTTTTTTTTTTTTTTTTTTTTTTTTTTTTTTTTTTTTTTTTTTTTTTACTTTTTTCCCTAAGGATCAATTTATTACTTTTCATTCTCATTTTCTTAAATTCTCTCTTTAGTTTGTTATTTCTCAAATATGTTACAATTGTTTTATAAAGTTCTTTATTTTAACTTCCTCTGTCTTCCTGATGTATTAAGTGCAATGATTTTCTGCTTAGAATCAATTTGAAAGTCCCAAATGTTTTATTTACTTGTGCTATGAATTTTGTAAACTTCTAGATAATTTTTAAATTTCTTTGATTTCTTCTATGGCCTCCGGGCTTCACAGGAATGCATTGTTAATTTTCCACATGCTTTTTTCTTTGCCAACGTTTCTTCCACTATTGGTTTCTATGCTCTTTGCACAGTGGCTACATAGTGTTCATGAGGAAGTGTCACATCCTTTATACTTATTTGAGCAGCCTTTGTGGATATAATTTATGAAAAGTACCATGTGCTGCTGCAAAAGTGTGTGCCTTCCTAGAGAGGGAGGAAATACTTGCATTTATCTACTAATGTGATATATTCAGGGGTGTTATTCAGCTGTTATTCTTTGTTCAGCTGATTTTTCTCTTTGGAAAGTGGGTAGTTAAAAATCCTCTACTCTTATTCTACTATGTTTTATTTGATTTTAATGTCATCAGTTTTATTTAATGAAGATAGGTTTTCCAGTGTTAAATGGGTGTGCATTTATCAATATTATCTCTGTTTGTTGGCTTCTTCCCTTACCTTATATGAGGGCACCTTCTTAGTCTCTTCTCTATGTTTTAGCTGGAAGTTTAGTATGCCTGATAGTGGATTTGCTATTCTTGTTTGCTTTCATGCTGTTGGTACATAAAATATTGTTTTACTATAATGATTGAGGTTTGAATATCTTTTGATTTATGTGAGGATTCTATTTATTATTTACCTATTTATTTATTATTTATGTGGTACAGTGTCTCCCTACACAAATGAAACTCATAAAGACCCTCCTGTCTCAGTGTCTCCAGCCCTGGAATCGCAGAAGTGTACTGTTTGCAGAGGCCAGCTCCACATGGGGCCAGCATGGCATCCTTTACCAAGGATCAGACCTAAATGCTTGTACTTGCCAAGCAGGCAATTAGATAGCGAAGTTATCTCCCCAGACCAAGTTGAAGCTTTGAATTTTAATGCAACAGAATGTTCAATTGTTTTTTTTTTCTTTTTTTTAATCTAATCTGTTAATCTGTGTCTTTTAATTTGAACACTGAGGTAACATTAACAAATATTTTAAGAAATGGATTTTTTACTGTCACACTTCCTTCTCTCCCTGTTGGTGAATCCTGTTTTTTTTTTTTTTTTTTTTTTTTTTTTTTTTTTTTTTTTTTTTTTTTTTTTTTTTTTTTTTTTTTTTTTTTTTTTTTTTTTTTTTTTTTTTTTTTTTTTTTTTTTTTTTTTTTTTTTTTTTTTTTCTTTTTTTCTTTTTCTGACATGATTTGTTTATCCATTGATTTGCATATGGTCCTTTTTTCCTACATGCTACAGATGTGCCATTTTACTGTTTCTGGCAATATTCTAAAGTATTTTCTTTAATGCTCATTCAGCACACATGCATGTTTTGAACTCGTCTTTTTTTATGAAAATATCTTATTTCTCCATCTCTTCTGAAGGATAGCTTTGCTAGATATTTTACTATAAGTTAAGGTTATTTGACCCAGTGTTTAAAATGCTTCATACCAAGCTCTTCTGTCCTTTTAGCTTTGTGTTTGAGAAGTTTATTGAGTTTCTAACTGATTTAATTTATATGCTATATTTTCTTTTTCCCTGACTGCCTTTAAATTTGATTTTGGATGGATATCTGACAATTTATTAAAGATATGCCTTGGTGAGATTTTCTCAAAATAGTTTTAGTGATCTATAGGCATCTCGCACTGTATTTCTAATTCTTGCTTATATTTCAGAAGTTCTATTCTACAATTTCTGTAGCTATGTGAATGAATGCATTTGTGCTATCTTCTAATGTTTTTCTAAGTCTAATTAGGCATTGGTCTTCTTAGGCTCATCTAGTAACTGCTAGATAATCTCTCACCCTCTTATTTTCTTTGTGGCTTCTTTGGTACTTTCTTACCCCTTCTTTTAATGATCCCTTGATATGCCATGGGAGAGTTGCAGGACTTCAGAGGTACTTGTTGCCCCGCTTTCTCATATACATGGAACCTCCAGATCTTTTTTTAATTTTCCCTCCTTTTTGTGAGAGGGTCAGGTTTTGAGATTGTTGTCCAGCAGAATGAACAAAGCTTTAGATTTGCATGAGATTTTTCTAACAAGATATCTCTCCATGAAGTTGTTTTCAGCTCCATGATCTAGAAGGTTTCTATTAACACTTTCTGTTCTTTACTTAATTATAGATCAGACCTCAGTCTCTATATTTTAAAGAAAGAATTACTTCTGATTATGCCAACATCAATTATAACTGATATTTAAGGCTTAATTAGGTGTTAACTTTTATGTTTCTCTCAGTACTCTACCACCTTCATTTGTTAGAAAGGACAGTTTGCAGCCTATTTGGTCTACTTCCTAGTTCTTTGGTCTAATTTTGGACTGTAGTAATGGCTACTGCTTCCAGACAATCTAATTTTTTTTTTTCAGAACTGGGGGTTGAACTCAGGACATTACACTTACCAGGCAGGCACTTATGCCCCTGAGCTATCTCCCCAGTCCCAATCTGGATTTTGGTATACATGGAAGACCAATGGGTGGCAATAGGTAGGCCCTGTTGACTAAGGCCTTACTATCAACAATACCAAGACCACCAAGACAAACTAATGGATAATGGATAACGACAAGCTAATAATTAACACAGCACTACATTTAGTGACAGGAATGGACCTAAGATAAACTACTTATGAATTGTAAATCTATACTGAATAGAATAATTTTCCCCTTCTCAAAACAATATAATTCATGTATTGTAAGATAGACTTATCTACCTACAGTCTCAGAAGTGTAAATAACACAGTTATGGGAAAAAGAAGAAAACAAATGTTATGAAATACTAAACAACAGAAGACTTAAAGAAGCTAGTAAGACTAGAATAAAAGATCTCACTAAGAAGTAAAGGAAAATTAATAGTGTTAGACAAAAGTAAAAGGAAAATACCTTAAGATAGATGATACTCAACTTTGCTTATCTGAATTTTTTCTTTTAAATCCATTAAAATGTATTATTGTGAAAATGTTATAGATAAAATGTAGTGCAAGCTGTCAGACATACACACACATGCTAGAAGTTGGCAACAATTGATTAGCTTCCTATTGATATAAATTAGTCTTCATTCCAGAAAATTTTATATAAATAGTCTTATATGTATTCTATTTATCTAGCAGGGTTATTTCAACATAATTATTTAGAAAGCCCCTTCACTTCATTAGATACAAGAAAAGTTCATTTTTTATTGTAAGATAGTCGTGTTCTGCATATATTACAATAGAATGTGTCTGTTTATCTTCATACTCGTTTGTCTTGTTTTCCTGATTCTGTTACTAATGAGATTGCTGTGGATGTTCATGTACAAGTCTTTGTTTTGGCTAGTGTTTTCATTAATCTTGGTAAATATCTGGGGTGGAAACACTCTGTGATACAGGTGCTATGTGTTTCACATGTAAGAAATTTTTGTGAGATTTATCACTCCACAAAAGGTGTTATAACCTTTTACCTCACCTTCATTCTTGGCAGCACTTGGTAGAGTGAGGTGCTTCATTATTAGACATTTTATTTTATTTTATTTTATTTTTTGTCTTTTTGTCTTTTTGAGACAGGGTCTCGCTATGCAGTTGAGGCTGGTCCTGAGCTCACTTTTGTAGCCCAGGCTGGTCTCGAACTCGCACCAATCCTCCTGCCTCAGCCTCCCGAGTGCTAGTATTACAGGCGTGCGCCGCCACACCCGGCCATTATTAGACATTTTAATATGTTTGTAGTGACATCTCATTATTAGTAATACTTTGTGTTTACCTTGAAACCAATGAAGAGGAGAATTCCATGTTTTAGTTACTACTCATATATTCTTACATTCTTACATTGTTCATTTAACTTTGGACCCAATTATAATTGTGTATATTCTTATTGCTTTTCAGGACACAAACAAACAAACAACAACAAGAACAAAAAAACTTTGTACCTGTGGTTAGTAAGGTTCAAATATATCTTCCAAAGCTCATGTACTAGAAATATAACCAATCACCTTCTGAGACTAGGAAGAGTAACCAAACGGTTAATGTTTTACTAATGAATGCATTGATATTGTCATGAAACATTGGGTTCACAGGAGTGAGCTCACTTTCTTCTACTCTTCTGCAAAGGGACCATAGCTTTGGCTCTCAACTTTCGACTTTCAAACTTTCTCTCATGCATTTATCGCCCCTGGAGCCTGCACTTTTTGAGCATTTGAGGCACTGAGCAGACTTCACCACTCAATGGAAACTGTTCATCCAAACTTAAGTTTTACAGTTCCCAAAAGCAACATCAAATGAACTGACTCAGTTGCCTCCAGAGAACCTCCGAGTACAGGGCATCTTATCCCTGTTTGTGTCTTATCTTTCTGTCCTCTTCAAACTCACACAAAAGTGCAAATTTTTATTCAGATGCAGTCCACTAAGTGCTTTTATATGTTAATGAATCATAAAACTGTTATGAGTAAGAGCCTGGTATAACCCAAGTTCATAAGGAGCTCCTCCTGTGTTTTCCCCATAGATTTTGTACTTTGGGTTTTGATCTTATGTTCCTGAACCATTTGGTGTTAATTTTTATAAGGGTCATGAGATGCAACAAAAATTATTCGTACAGCTAAATTTTCAAACATTAAGGTAGCCTTTATTCAAAAGACTATTCTTTTCCCAGAGTAGGTGTTGAATCTCAGTGGAAAATCAAATGACAGTATCTGTATGGATCTGCTTTTATACTCCCTAAGGAACTCTACTTGTTGAGCTCAACACATACATCCCATAATTTCAGAGTTACAGCTGCAGTTCAGGTAATGGAAAGTTTCTAATGTTTTGTTTATAAAAAATGATTGTAAGCTAGGTCTTTTAAATTTCTGAATAAATTTCAGAATCAAGTTGTCATCCCTTAGAGGGAAAAATGTTGAGAGGCTGATCCAAATTACAGCGGATTTGCAATCATTTATTTAGATCTTTAAACATTTATTACATATATATTTTAGACATTGTTGCATTACTCGATTTTTTTAAACTCTATTCATAAGGTAAGCTCCTGACTTATGAAGCTGTTGGCTTTGGAAAGAGAACGTTTATAAGTTCAATATTTTTGTAACTCTAAAAGAGAGAGCCTCATATGCCTTTGACACAAACATACCATGTAAAATATAAAGAAAAACCAACACAAAATACTTAAAAAGTATTTTATTTTTACAATTACCTTAAAATGGTGGTGCAGGACAGCACAACTAAAATAATCTATTGTTGTTTCTTCGTATTCTTCAAATGATGGGACAGGGCTGTCACTACTTGCTTGCAACTGCACCACTATGCCCGGTCTGTGTCCCCAGCTCAGCACACCTTAACATGGAGCAGGCACGGTGTGTGGTGTTAGGAATTGACCCCAGTCCCTGGGGTTTGGTTCACTGAGCTATCCCGCGGGACCAGTTGACAACCTCATTCATCGTTTGTGTTCTGTAGCCATCTTCTCCACACATCCCTCTCACCGCCTTTACACAAACTCATTCTGAGTTGTTCCTTCGTTCATATACAATAGTGACTCACAGTATATGCCTTTGTGAGCCTCGCTTATTTCATTTGGCACAGTGTTATCTAAATCCACCCCTGCTAGCACTTTTTAATAATAATAATAATAATAATATTATTATTATTATTAGTGTGTGTGTGTGTGTGTGTGTGTGTGTGCAGGGTCTCACGATGAGTCGGAGCCTCCTCCTGTTTTCTGCCTCCCAAGTGGTGGGACTATAGGAATGCACGACCATGCCCAGACTCCATCGCCGGCTCAGCGTGCCAGAGAGTGGGGCAGGCATGGCATGAAATCCCAGGAATCAAACCCTGGCCGCTGCGCTTCCCTAACCAGCTGCTTAATGCAGTCAGGTAAACCACTGACTGTACAAATTTTATTTTTCAGGCTCATCAATCCTCTGGCAGTTTTTGCCTCTTAAGTTCATGAACGAAAACACACACACACACACACACACACACACTCACACAATCTTGAGCCCTGCCAGGCCATGATAAGCATTGCTGCAACTGAAGCAGGGAGATAGCAGGAGACTTGCGAGTAGCCAACCAGAAGCCTCTGCACGTGAAACTTCAGGTTGCATTTTCAGGCTTGAGCACCATTTTCCCAACCGACCAAGAGGCTGCCAATGGCCATGTGAACAATCAGTCCCAGAAAATGTGAAGGGTACTGGGAAGCACCAAGGCAGGCACAGCCTATGAGGGGAGGAGAAGGTTTGTCAGCCACTCTGGCCCATGCCAGGAGAAGTGTACTGAAGCTAAGGCACATTTCTGTCTAAGATACTTTCAGAGACAGGACAGACAGACAGACAGGCAGGCAGGCAGGCAGGACTTCCTGCAAGACATGATGGCCACGGCCAAGGCACTGGATGCTCAACAAACACAGACCTCACTGGATCAGGGGCACTTTCTTGCCCAGCAATAAGATCTTCATAGCTCTTTCAAGACTGGATATTGTTTGCTCTGCTAATTTTAGAAGAGCTACAATTAATGGTGATCCCTAAGCTGCACCTGCTACATGCCTGGCTGACCCAGGGTCTGTCCCTAGGCATGGCTTTCCTGTTCAGGGTTCCATAGACTGACCACAACCTGGCTGAGACCCGGTCATTCTTGTATATCAAAGAAAAACAAAACTACGAAGCAAGAGTCTATTCAGCAACTCCTTTAGGTGCTTTTAAGGTTTAATGACCCATGGGCTTCTATCTCCTGCTTTACAATAAGTGCTGCTTGCAGCTTTTGCTCCACAGTCTGCACTTCTGCTCAGACTTTTGTGACTCCATGCCTCCTGCTTCCTCCTGGGGTTACAGAAGAACTCACCAGGTGGGTGGTCTCGGCAGCAACCTGGAAAGGCAAGCATGCCTGGAACAGTGTCTGCGCTGTGTGCTTGGAGCACCGTAAAAGTTATACCATCTCAAATTTAGTAAATTGTACTTACAGTCAGTTGAGATTATTCCTCTTTTCAGTCTTGTCTTTTGATTATTTAGAAGCAAGTGGTTTTATTTTTGTAAATAAACATGGCAAATATTTATTTCAAATTTAATTCCAGGTTTGTCAAGAATACATATCTATTATCTATCTACCTATATCTATATCTATACGTACACTCACACCTATATCTACATATACATCTATATCTATATCTATCTATCTATCTATCTATCTATCTATCTATCTATCTATTATCTATATCTAAATTTTACTACTGGGGTCAGGGATTTACTTCAGTGGTTCAGCACTTGCCCAGCAAGCACAAGTTTATGAGCTCAAATTCAGCTACAAAAAAAAAAAAAAAAAAAAAAAAAAAAAAAAAAAAAAAAAAAAAAAAAAAAAAAAAAAAAAAAAAATTCTATTTCCCTTTTTGAAACTATTTTTGCTTTATTTTACACAGATTTATAAGCACAAACATATTGATACTTACATGTTTAAGTTCATCATATTGTATTAACAGCTCTGAAAGTTTTCTTAATCTTTAATGCATTCACATGGTTGTCATATAAATCATCATGAATATAAAATCTTGCAAAGCTGGGGTTCAGTGGCATAAGTGTCTGTCATGCAAGTGCAAGGTCCCAAATCTGATGCCTGGTACCACATGCCATGTTGGCACCAGCACCCCAGGCATACTGTGCAGGCTTTGAAATTGGGCATGGTGGCACACACCTATAATACCTGCACTGGGAAGGCTCAGAGAAGAGGATTACTATGAGTTTGAAATGCATACCAAGAGTCTGTACCAAAATCAATTAATTAATTAATATGTAAATATAAAACAAAATAGCATCATGCAAATATAGCATGCCATAACCATTAAAACTCTCCTTGTTTCTCATTAATTTTCTTTTTATTTTTCTTTCTTTTTTTTGTGGGACCAGGGTTCGAACTCACGACCTTGCACTTGCCCAGCAGGCACTTGTGCCTCGGAGCTATCTCCCCAGCCCCTCTCATTAATTTTCTATTCCTGACAAAATGACTCTGCTTTCTTTTTCTGTGAATTGTTTGATTTCTGTGGATGCCTTGAATAAATGGATTGAGCTGGCAGTTCTCTCCCCTGCCTGGCTTATTTTAGTAGATGTAACTATCAGCTTAAGATAATTTTCTGTTCTGCACGGTTGCACATCCTCCCCAGACATTTTAATAATTCCATCTCACTTACACCAAATTCCACAATGAGTTTTACAGTTCTTTAAACTCAACTGTTATTTGAAGTGGAAAAAGAAAGAAGGGACTTAGGAAATGTGTAATGAATAGATTCTTCTCTTTTTTCTCTTAAAGGGAAATACACAGAATTTTGAACTGTGTCTTTGCTTATCTTTCTCCTAAACATGTTGCTATTGTTTGGATTTTTCTGTTTACTGTTTGATGATTGCTACAATATGATGAGTGTGGTAGTTAAGGCATATGTTGATCCTCTATAAGTATAATCCTAATTCCCAAGTTTAATAAGGGAACAGATTATATTACTTGGGAGACACTACAAATGTAGCTCCATGTCTTCAGAGTGACTTGGTCAACTCTGTCAAGCTGAGTATTCTACCACTAGATTTATGATGTATCCTCTTTTAACTGTAGGGTAGAGAGGAGAAAATCTTGAACAGAGAAGAAACAAGTGAAGCAAACATCCTATTGTCAAGATTTTAATCCAAATAGTTCCTATTCATTGATGTCTTTACACCTACAAATGTTGCTTTAATAGTACAACCACCTTATAGAGAAACATGGTATAGCAATAGGTTAATATTCCCTCATTAAAGGAAAAGAGAGAATAAATACTGAAAAAGTAATATCTGCATCAGTTAGGTATTTTTAATCATTTTGATAGAAATTGTAAATTATCTCTTTCTGTCCTATTTAATTTTTCTTCTATGCTTTAAGAATGAAACACATACAATATAAATTAGGCTATGTTCATGACTAAGAGAATATTTCACAAGGAGCATACTTGACCTGAATTTCTAATCTAGTGAAACATAACTTTCAAAGTAAAATGCAGCATATTTAAATGCTGAGAATAGCGTTGACATACCTAAAACACATTCCAGATCACTGCGGTAGAACAGACATTACCTTATGTGCTGAATAATTTTCAAAATACCCCAATGCACATATATATATATATATATATATATATATATATATTATATTGTATCATAAATTATTGCCCTAATAGCATTATAACTTAAAAGTCTACATAGGCTATTTAACTATACATTTTTTTCTTAAAAAATGTTAATGGCCAGCCAGGCCTTCATGAGTTGTCACCTTCATTCTGGTTTAACATTGAGCTGTGACATTTATCACTGATATCCTAAACCCTCTTTTTTCATTGCGATTGTGTTCACAGATGCTCACTAAGAGTAGATTCCGTCTTGGCAAATCAATCTCTTGGCTTGTATAAAGGGAGCAATGTCTGATTTATTAAAAGATTTACAAGACTATATCAACCCAGTTAGATCTTTGGCTTCTTTGCTAATTCTACTTTTGTTACTTTTATATCTGCTGTGAGTTCCTTGAAGTTTGTTTGTTTTGTTTTTGGAGACAAGTTCTCACTACACAGTTCAGGCTGACCACCAGCTTACTTTGTAGCCCAGACAGGTTGCAGGGATGCTCCTGCCTCAGCCTCCTGAGTGTTGAATGCTGTGATCACAGGTGTGTGCTGCCATTCCCAGACTCCTAGTGGAGTCTTGAAGAATGCATCTTTCCCAAAAGATTTTCAATTATCCTTGCTCATCTCCTCAGTGGAATCACCATGTACAGAAGTCAAATCTTCAGCAAATGAATTTCTTAAATAGAATTAAAAATCGACATGACTCTGACACATGCATGGAAAGAAGGGTTGCTTATATTGACAAGAAACAAAGCAGTATTATCTCATTGTATATCGCAAGACTTTTCCAGTGGTGAGATGCACTGTCAGGAAGAAATGTTTATTTTTTTTATCATTTAGTGCAGTCTCACACTATGCAGATTGACCTCATAGTAATCCTCCAATCTCAGCTTTCACCAGAACTGGGATTACAAGCATGAGCCACCATGCCCAGTTTCAGAAGCCAGCATGATTTGTGGCACCAGAGATCAAACCCAGGTCCTTCCACTTGCCAGGCAGGGCCTTAGACAATGCAGCTATCTCCCTAGCCCCAAAGAAATACTGCTAATAGAGTGTTTTCTTTTGAGCTGTAGATAACAGAAGTGACATTCCATATTTTATCAATAAATGATTAATGATACTGTGTCACATATAAGGCTTTTTACCCTTTCACTTAGTGTGTTTGGGTGCCCTTAGGATTTCCAAAGTTGTGAACAAAAGTCACTTTCAGATTTAGACTGCTAAGGGCAGAAGCCAGGCTTCATCCTTTCCTCTGAAGCTTTGGAAATAGCAAGGCCATTTGCTGCCTGGCTGTGAAAGTCCTAGATGATGGTGGACAATGTCAGACTGCTATCTACATTGAGGAAAGGTTCACTGGTCTCTACATTGACTCATTTAGCAACTGTCACGAACTATTTTAGAGGTGTTTCTGGATACCTGCAGCTTCTCTGTCAGCTCTGCCTGCTTAGCTGATAAGGAGGTGAGATCTTTCCTGAAGCCTCGTGAGCTGACTCAAACCTAACTTTTGCAGTTTCCTCGTCTTTCCCAGCTCTTAAATTTGGAGCTTTACCCAGGAATAGCCTTTGTCTGATGAGATGTGGCACCTGGCTTAATGCTCCACCGCACCAGTGAAATTTTCTCAGTCTCAGCGAGAAGGCTGTTGCACTTCCGTATCATTCATGACATCATGGATTGCATTTCCATTGGCTTCAATAGGTTTCTGTGTATACTCAATGTGACGAATTCTTGGAACAAAAGGCCTCATTTCCCTTTCACGTCAACTTTTGAGATTTTCCTCAACACTTGATTTAAAATGAGAAAATGACACCACTGCTTTTATTGCCACATTGGCAGCTGCAGAGTTTTCATTGGTTGAACTCCAACAGAATTGGGCGCAGGCAATATGAGGGCCCACGGGCAGGGAGACACATGTGGGTGCCCATAGCTGGAGCCATGAAATATGGCACTGATCAAGCAACTCTACCATCTAGTGTGGGCATAGTTTGTAGTACCCTTTTCCCACAAATGGCAATAATAAAAGCAGGACCAATAACTATAAACCATGGTAATAGATATGATAAATAAAAGTTAAATATTGTGAAAATATCAAGATATGGAACAGAGACATGAAGTAAGCACAGGATGATAAGAGTATGCCTTCAGTAGACTTCCATTCTATAAAGGTGCCAGCAACATTTAAAAATAATATCTCTAAATGATAATAAATTGAAGTGAGTCTGTATTTTGTATATAGCACTCAAAAACTGCAGAAAATATTGTCATGAAAATGGTTTTGTCTCAGATACACCTCTCTTGTCCCTGGGACAAAATCCTTGACGCCCAGAATGAAGAAAGGAAAGATTTATTTTATTTAGCTCAGAGTTTGTGGAGGTTTTGGTCCATACTCAGCTGGCTGCAGGCAGACTGGCAGATCGAGGAGGGCAGCTGGTCATGGCAGTGGAGCAAAGGGAGGAGCAGCAGCTGCAGAGTCAGGGGCAGAGAGCAGGCCTCACTCCCTTCCCTATATTGCATGCAGGCTATCTGCCCCAGGTGGGTAGCGCACACACAGTAATTCCAGCAGCCCTCGCAGCCCTGTCTCCAGCGTTGGATGCACCTCCAGAAGTCTGGTCTGCCCCAGTGACAGTGTGAGGCTTGGGGGCCACAACTGGGCACAAACCATAATGGGTACATCAACTCTCCTCAAAAAACTAATGGCCAATATTCTTTTATATTTATTCTCATTGTCCTTTATATTCATTAATGAACAGCCACATTCTTTTCCAAGTAATTATAGAGTGAAACCATATGACCAACTCTCAGCTTTCTATTTTTACTTAGTTAATTTAGACATACAAAATAACTGAATAAATGTCAATTCCAAGCAAATATCAGTACCGGCTACCAGGTAACACTGGTATAGTATCTAATACTTAGATATGAGAAATATCTCTAATGATTATCAAACAACAAAATAACCACTTCAAGTTCATTTTGTAAATTTTATTTTATTTTATTTTTTTGTGGAACCAGGGTTCAAACTCACAACCTTGCACTTGCCCAGCAGGCACTTGTGCCTCGGAGCTATCTCCCCAGCCCCTATTTTGTAAATTTCAAAATGCTTTACACATTTTGTCTAAAAAAGGAGAGAAGAAAGATTCTAAGACACTGTGATGTGACTTTTAATTTAGAGTTAACTTCACAGAACTCAGATTGACATGTTGTACGTATCATGAAATTGTCACTTACATTTCCCAAATTCTGTTAGAAGTTGATGGATTGGTTGAATAAAAACTGCTACATCAAAGTTATAAGTGACATAGTGAAAGTAAATAGATAAACGTGATTTCTTTGTGAATTGAAGGGGTGATCCCAGGCCTGGAAATATTTTCTTATTTGGAAAAAACAATTGCCTTCTAGCTAAAGGAAAAGAAATTTTTAAAAAATACATAGGCAAAAATTATGTCATCATCCACACCTATTTTTAGTTAAATGCTTTCCCTTTCTTCACATAGCATTGGAGTAACGAGAAGCATGCTTACTGAAATTACAGCTGGAACTAAAATCAAATGCACAGCAAAAGTGGAAGAGAGGGCAAGAGGAAACGTACATCCTCAGACTAAAGCAAGAGGTAATTTGAGTAGAAATCTCCAAGGAAAAAAAAAAAAAAAAAGAAAAACTCCCCCAAAGCCCAAAGAATAAGACATCAACAAATATTTGATGTAAAGAAAACACATAAACTTTAAATGTAATTATGTGACATGGAAGAATTTGTAATTCAAGGAATAAAAAATTTCACCATATAATATGTGAACTTCATAGTTTGGAGAATTTAATAGATTTTGAATTTAATATGGAATCGGCAGGAGAAGATCATACAATCAAATCCCAGAATTAGGTTAAATGGATATTCCATAACTAAGGGAACAAACTAAAGACAAAAATAAGTAGAATTTTTATTTATTTATGTTTTTATGTATTTATTTTGTAGTACCAGGATTGAACATAGGACCCTGACCTTGCCAGGCAAGCGCTTATTCTGTTAGGCTATCTCACCAGCCCATAAGTAGGACATATTAAAGAATGATAGACAAAAAAAAAAAAAAAATGCAATGCATAGCAATGCCACTTTAGTGACAAGGAAACATACTGAATTAACTTCAAATCAGGTTTAGAAAGACAGAGGCCATGTCAATCCACAATATATGATTTGTATGTCAGGTTAGAAGGACAAATAACTGAAATGTTTAAACAATACAATAGAAATATAATAGGTTAAAATATTAAAGGTCATTGTCATGAAGTAAAGACCAATTATATACACAAACTAAAAGAACAGAGAAAATTCCTGGAAAATTTGATAAACATGATCAATACTAATATATCTCCTTGTATAGAAAGAGAAGAGAAGACAATCATTCAGAGTAGCTGCTTTCTATTTGCTTATTGAAGGGAACAGTTCATGCTTAAAAGCTTATTTTGATGAATTTTACATGTCTGTAGCTAACAATCTGAGCAATTACTTTGAAGACAACCATGTGAAATTCAACAACCATTGATGAATTTCTTTCTCCTTGTTTGCTTGGTTGTTACAGAAGTCTTGCTACGCAGTTCAGGCTGGCCTTGCGCTCAATTAGCAGCCCATAGGCTGGTCTCCACTTCCTAGTAATCCTCCTGTCTCAAATTCCTGAGTGCTGGGATTACAGGTGTGTGCCACCACGCTCAGTTCTGGAGACTGCACAGCATGTGTATGTGGAGATCAAACTCAGGCCCTTGCACTTACCAGGCAGGTGCTTAAACCACTGAGCTACCTCCCCAACAAATCATCTGAGCCATTGGAATTCCTTATTGTTTCAAATGTTTTCTCTATTATTATTTTTTTTTTTTTTTTTTTTTACTCACTTTAAAATAAAAAAAAGAGAAGGAGGCCAGGGAGATAGCTCAGTCGAATAAGCACTTTCCTGGGAAGATCCTGAGTTCAATCCCCAGTATCAAGAAATAAATAAATAAATGATAAATAAAATAAGAAAGAAGAGATAGGGCAAAAGCTATTGTGTTCTTATATTACCCTATATAATACAAAAAATTTAGGAAGTTTGGTTTCAAGGAAATATTTTTACAATATAAAAATTTCTACTGTTAATTAGTAAAGCTGAAAATCTTATTTATATGGAGCTTTCATTTAATTTTTTTCTGTTTGGTACTGAGAATTGAATGCAGGGCCTTGTGTTTGCCAGACGAGTGCTCTGTCACTGAGCCACAGGTATAGCCCTATGCCAAGCACTCTTTATGGAGTATATCTATGCTAGTGCTTTGGAAGAGCTAATAAAGTAGGCAGAATTACACTGTTAATGTTACTGGAACTGAAAGACTATATCTCAGTTCATGAAAGTATTCCTTGGACACAGATTTAAGTTCATTTACTCTAATATTTTGTCTGTTGTTTTATTAAGATTAATAAAACATATTTCATTTTAAAACAAAATCATTAAAGTTGAGAATTTTGAAAATTTGGATGGAGAAAAATTGCAGTTATTATTTCTCTCTCCGAGTCAATGAGATTACACTGCACATAATTTTTCACCATACATTCACCTGTCTTTCTCATTTGGAACCAAACTGGAAAGAGTTAACATTGCTCTAGTGTGGGATGATTTCAGCGTATGACATCCTCATAGTTTTCAAGTTTATTAATTCACTTTAGTTCTAAAATCTTGACTGTAAAATGTTGATTTATTAAATGCTTAATAAATTATGTCAACCTAGATGGCTCTTGCTCTACATAGACCCTTATCCCATATTTGATTTATTTCCCAAGGTTCAGCACTCTTCCTTCAGATAATAAATGATACTGAGCAACCAAACTCATAAACTCTTATATGATGTTTACCCTGTTATAATTTTGTTTTGCCTGAATATTCTCTATACTTTTGTTATTTCCTCTATGAAAGTATGTCATATTTCCTGGATCACAATAGCTCAGCAATAGGACTTACAATCTCAGGATTAAAAGTCGCCAGAGGATATATCAAGATAAACAGAAGGTGCTTCTCCTTTTTTATGTCAGGTTTAAAAGTATATCACAAGAGTAAATATAATACTGAAGTGGAATATCCACAATATGAATAAGACCTATGTAAAAAGCCATGGGATATCTTATATGAACACATAGGTCAACACACTAGCTGAAACACATATTAAATTTATAGCACAAGACAGCTTGTAAATTATTCTAACTATTGGATATGACTACCCTGTTTTAGTGTTTTCATAAGGTTTTAAATCTGCATATTCAGACCAATTCCAATTTTTATATTTTAATAGCCACTTTCCTGTAAGATGTGCTTCATACTTTACATATTACAAATGTAATTTCCAGTTTCAAAGTACTAAGAGGTGTGACATTTAAGTGATAATTATGAATACAGTAATGCCACTATCAAAAGAATGGTGCCTGTTTTATAGCAATTTGAGTCTTCCTCCCTCCCTTTTTCTTAACTCCTTTCCTCTCTGTCTCTCCCCTCTCTCTGTCTCTCTCTCTGTCTCTTGGTCTCTGTCTCTCTCTCTCTCTCTCTCCACTCTCCTCCTTCCCTGCATTTCCACACTAAGATGCCAGCCCTTGTTTTGTGTACTTCTTAGGCTCTACCACCATAAGTGCACACACTCATGTTTATCATAAGTTACAGAATATACACAATTAGCAGTGTGTGTAGACACACAAACTATAAGGAAACTATGAATATTGTAACTTGAATAAAGGCCAGCCTTCCTACAGGGTGAAAAAGGACTCTGTAGAAGTGTGCCCACCTTTAAGAAAATGTAGAGGGCAGAAGTGGATTGTAATAAGCTAGAATATGAAGCAGAAGAGAGTTGTAAGCAACATACTGAAGGAGTTACCTGCTTTTTTTCAAGTATATGTACAATGGAGAAAATGAAAACTAGTGTAAATGTAGGCTGGAAAGGAAACACGACATGAGCATTTAGAAAATATGCAAACAGGACTGGTGAGATAGCGCAGCAGACTAAACACCTGCTTAGGCAAGTGCATGGACTGGGGTTCAATCCGCTCAGCCAAATAGAGAGATCTGGCATGGTGGTACACACCTGTAATTCTAGCTCTGAAACTGGAGAATCAGCCGGACATGGTAGGGCATGCCTGTAATCCCAGCACTTGGAAGGCTGAGAGAGGAGGATCAGTGTGAGTTTGAAACCAGCCTGGGCTACAAAAGTGAGCGAAAGTCCAGCTAAACCAGCTTGGGATACAAAAGTAAGCTGAAGTCCAGCCTGAACTGTATAACAAGACGCTGTCCTAAAAAAGACTAAATAAATAAATAAATAAATAAATAAATAAATAAGTAAGGAAAATCACTATGAGTCTGGAGAATCACCATGAGTGTGAACTGTGCAGTGAGACTTTGTACCATGTTATATATTTTTTTTCTTATTTTTTTGGAGGGCAGGCAATCTTGAATATGTGTTTATACCAAATAAAACACTAGTTTAAGAAAGTGTGTTTTTGTATAAATATTCAAATTTCAAAATTTGTTCATTACTTCCTTAAGGATATTATAATTAATATCATAAGTAAAAAGCATTTTAAGTACTTGATTTAGATACTAGAACAGTGCATATGAAATTTAATAATTTACTAATAAGATTGCTAACATTTTTCTTCTGTCCGATGAGATATCTTTAACAACTATGTTACCATTATGATAAGTAGTTAGAAATTCCCAGTATTGCGCATTGTATCACATATTAAAACTTCTATGTCATTTAGAAAAATAGTTATTCACCAAACAATATTAGACCCTTAACAAATTTAATGCCATAGTCTTTTTTATTTATTTATTTTTTTTTTGGTGGGACCAGGGTTCAAATTCACGACCTTGCACTTGCCAGGCAAGCACTTGTGCCACGGAGCTATCTCCCCAGCCCAGAATGCCATAGTCTTTATTGCTGAAAAGTGGTAGAAAACTAGTTAATGGCAAAATACACAAGCAATCTACATGACTGTAGTGACACTTTTATTAGGAAAACTCAGAAATATTTACATGTATTTGGCATTATTCTTTTCAAAAGAATACATAATCTTTTATACTACCTCTAATACTTTTCATATTGGGGATATTAATAGCCATCATTACCACTCCACCCAACTTACTGTGGAGTTTCCCAGAGCTAAAAATCTCAATGAAGCTGGGCATGGTGGCCCATGCCTATAAATAAATACTTGCATAAATCTCACTGAAAATATACAACACGTTTTTTCCCATTCAGTAGTTTTTGAAGGGAAATGGTGGTTTCATGCAGAGTTTAGAAATGATTTTCCCATTTATGAAAAATGATATTGATATTTTTATTGAGATTACTCTCAATCTACATGTGAGTATACATTTCATGTTTATTTTTAGCAATACTGGTTGTGCAGAAGAAAATCAAAGAAAAAAGAAAAATGCTTCAGCAATGTAATGAGGAAAGAGGAACCTGTGTTTATAAAAATGTCTTTCATTTTGAGTTTAATGAGATAATTTAGTTTGATATTTAAAAAAAAAAACTTAGGGTAGGTCCTTCTAAAAATATTAAAAAACTTATTTTTATTCATTTTCCTGTTTTATACATTGAATTGGATCATAATTATGAATAGTGTACATGAATGCACACCTACACACATACACGCGCACACACACACACACACACACACACACACACACACAAACATTGCATTCCTCCTTGGAGTAATTACGCCTTTAAGCCCAACGTTGTAACTGTGGGAGACCTGAAACTGGGAAGCACTCCTTTTGGAAATACGAAGCTAAAATAGGTTCTGATGTTCATTTGGTTTCCTAAACATCACTCACAAGATTGTTTGGTTAGAAGTATTTAATCAGGTTCAGTGGTCAAAATTAAATGTCATATTCCAAATATGAAAGTTATATCCTATCAAAGACTAAAGATCATGATGCTTTTCTCATCACAATAATTCTAACAGATATGGTCTTATCATGATTATTGTAGTGATGTAGCGATAAGATTGAAGACGACTTGGTGTTCCTAGAAGTGGTATATTATAGACAGGACCCAGAGGCCTGCCTTCTGTTGCTCAGGAGTCTCACAAAGCTGAGGCCTGAAGCTTCAGCTGGCAGCTCCTCCTGCGGTTGACCTGTCCTTGAATTATAAACAGAGCCCAGGGAGGGCTGCCTTCTGTTGCCTGAGATTCCCAGAAAGCTGGGGCTCAAGGTTGTGGATGGTGGCTCTTCCCATGAGTAACCTGTTTTTTGTTTACTTGACACCAATGGTTGCCTCCTCCTCTGCTTAAAGTATTGTCTGAAAGCATTTGTGTGAGCTACATGTCTGGAATATGCTTTGTATATTAAAGTAGTGACATATACTCCTTAGCCATTTTTGTAAATGCTAAATAAAAAGAAGAGCCTTCTGAGGCTCTAGGCTCATTGAGGAAAAGAACTCTCAGTGAGTCCTCTGAAGCTACATTCATCAGGTCTTTTCATCTTTTATTTCGACACCAGCCCAAAAATCATACAACACATGGTCTTATGATTTGGAATACAACCAACCTATGGACAAAAGCAATTATTACAAGTACCAATACAGGTTTTGCTTTCAATTAACAGAACTGGTGTTGAGATTTGAGCTGATAAGGTAATACTAGTAGGCTTCATTCGTGGTAAGAAAAAAAAAAAAAGAATTTTCAGGAATATAAAACATTATAGAGATATTAAAAGTCTTTTAGAAATATAATTTTTCATATCATGCAGAATAATAAATAAATCTCAATATGTTATGCTGAGTTGATTTTTCATACTATATTTTTTAAACGTTTTGTATGTGGTTTGACATAAGTTCAGTTCGATAATATTTAATAGCATGCACTAGAATTGATTTAAATAAATAAGAATCTTGTATGTACACTGGAAGCGAACATACTAGAACTATAAATACTAATTCAGTTTACCAAAATGCTCTTTGAGCAAAATACTAGTTTTGAAGATATTGCTAAATAGAGGAGTGGATGGGTGAAGAGTATATAATTTCCATAACAGAGGTCAGAAAGAATGTGAGACAGGACTCCGAAGAATGCTAAGAACATCTCCTTAAATCCTGAACGCTGATTAGTACGGTCACTGTCTTTTGAGCGAACCGATTTAAGCACAAGGTAGATACATAGAAAGAGATGAGGACCCAGAGTCGGTTTACCAAAGAGCAGTGCTCATTTACAAGGAATACTAAGACATCCGCGAATCTGGAGACACTGAAAAAAGATACAGAGGAATCTTGAGTCAGGAGGGCAGTATAATTGGCCCTAACCCAGAGCCTCAGGAACAGGACTCTGGAAAGTTTGGAGCATAACTGTTCATTGCGTGGGTCTTGTCCTATGTATTATAGGATTTTTAGCTGCATCTCTGGCATCTGCTCTTAACTGTCAGCCATATTCACCTCTGAAATTTGGCGACTGATGTCCCTGACATTGCCACATGTCCTCAAATGGTAAACAGACAAAAATGCCCTTACTGAAAATTGCTCTCATGGACTGAACAGTTGCATTGCTTTGCCTAACAAATCATTAAAGCAAAACCCAGCAGGATTAAAATATTTTGATTGAATAAATACAAGCCACATTGTACTGTACACATATTTCAAAGGCTATAAAGTTCTCAGTAGATTACAAATTAAAGTTTACAATATTTCATACTTCATTTTCATTTTTTAATTCATAGGTACACATAGTACCAAGAAAATATAATCCAAAAATAATAAATAAATTAATAATGCATAGTACAAATAGAACTGAAAAAGTTTCAAATTAGCAGATAGTTATTATCTAATAATGACACATAGATTTATAAAGTAGAGAAACACAAGCACAGAAAAAACTACAAACTTAAAGTTGTATTTATATATATATATATATATTTTTTTTTTCTCTTTTTTTTTCTCGGAATAGAGGATTGAACTTGTGCTTGCCAGGTAAGTGCTTATTCTACTGAGCTATCTCCGCAGTACCCCAAATTATATTTCAACTGCCAAAAACTTACCATGTCTTTACACTAGGTAAGATTAAGTACTAATTAATGTCACAGGAAATAAAAAGCATTATTTATATAGTTAAAAAATTATAAGTGCCTCATCATACAAATTTAATATTTTAGGATTCTGGAGAAGATGACTTGGTTGGATATTTTTTTTTCATTGTTTGTTTGAAAATGGGTGGGAAAAGTGCATGAAAGTGTGGAAAGGGCTTATAAAGCCTTAAAAAATATTTAAATTATTTGCTTGGGAGACAGCTCAATAGAATAAGTGCTTGCCTGGCAAGCGCAAGGGTCTGAGTTCAATCCCCATTTCTGCCAAAAAAAAAAAAAAAATATATATATATATATATATATATATATATATACATATATGTATCTACATACATATATATGTATCTACATACATATATATGTATCTACATACATATATATACTAAAATAAACATAGCATCACTAATTTTCTTTTTTTCTTTTTTTTTAAAACTGTAATTTTCTCTTTGTATTAATTAAATATTAATTAACTGGAAGATTTTAAGACAATATTCCAAAGTTAAAATTAAATTGTGAGTCGAACTAAGAGACCAGAATGTTGTTTATCATATGGATGAATCTGATTAATCCAGAGTACTCACATAGTATTTAAATAGGATAGTATACACAAAAATATAAATTAAGAGTTTTTATGGTAGTAAAGAATTACTCAGAATAAAACAACATAAAGACTAGAATAGAACATATATTACAGCACTTCTAACAATTTGGGATAGGATATCACACAAAGTTCCAGTATGTCCTGAAAAACTCTCTTTCAAGTGTAAAGGAGAAGTGGGATACTTACATGACAAGCAATAAGTAAAAAATTTCTTGGTGACAAACCCAACCCTAGACTACTAAAAGATATTCTAGAGAGGCACCAAAATGACTATGACTCCAGGAAGGAGAACGGAAAGAGCTCACCAAACAAGGCAAATACTTAAACACAGGAGAAAAAGAGGTACACAAAATCAGTCTTTTAACTATTCTTTTATATACAGCAGCAGAATATGTCCATTAGCATGTTCTATAAATGGGCTTTGTGGATCATGATTCTCTCTGGTTCTACAGGGTGAATATCAGAGATACAGCAGTAGCTCAGTCCCACAAGTGACACTTGGCCACCAGTAAGCATCATCGTACTAGAATGTGGCTGGATTTTTTTCGGGGAACGGCCATGCTTGCCACCTGATGTCAGAGTTTGAAGAAAGATGTTGCTGAACCTGTTCATGAAGTTTACTTTTTATTTTTTACAATAGAACTATTCATTATCTGAGGCATTACTGCATTGTTGAATAGGAATACAAAATACTTAAATTTTAAGTTACTGAGGAAATAAAAAAGCTTCAAAACTGGTTACAGCCATGCAACAAAGCAATCACACAGATTAGCAGTCCCCAAAAGAAGAGTGGCAGGAGAAAAAGACTGTATTTGGGTAAATGATGTGTAAATATTTTTGAATTTTTTATGAAAGTGTATGTCCATAGAATTTCAACAAAGCCCAAGAACAAGATAACTAAGAGTCCAAGAACTACATTGTAATCAAGTATTACAAAAATATGGTAACAGAAATTCATAAACATAGAAACAAAGGTCAAGTTATTCACCAAAGGTAGAGTGGGACAAAAATAGCTATTTTCTTCTGCAAATAATGCAAAAAAAAAAAAAAAAAAAAAAAAAGACAATGCATATTTGTACAAGTCAGCATAAAATATCATGTCAGTAAACTGTATTAGGAAACGTAAGATGCAATATTCTTTTAGAAATGCAAAAGGGGTTCAAACGTTGTCACCAAAAATCTAAAAAGTGGTTACTGACAAAAGTCTTCAAACAAATAGGATGATGGCTCAACATTATCTCAAGTGGTAAGTATGCTAGTGAATATGCAACTTTTTTTATTATTTGAATATGATAACCGGCAAGATAGGTCAGTGGACCAAGTACCTGTTTTGGCAAGCTTAGGGACAAGGGTTTGATCCGCAGTCCCAAATGCTGGGCTGCCTACACTGAGCTATCAACGGAGTCTGGGCATGAAGGTGCACACCTGGAATTCCAGCTCTGGGGAAGCTGAAGAGGGGGATCACTATGAGTCTGAGCTGTGTAGGGAGAACCTGTACCAAATACGTAAAAGGAAAAATAATTGAACAAATAAAATAAAGTGAGCTCACCAGCCTGAACAGTATAGAGACTCTGTTTCACAAAAAACAAACAAAAAAACAAAACGAAACAAAACAAACAAACAACATTGAAATGGTGTGTGTCTGTGTGTGTCTCTGTGTGTGTCTGTGTGTGTGTGATTTCAAAAGCATAATCAGTTATTGAACCAAAATCTGTAACACTGCAACACTGATGTTAAACAAGCACCACCTCTAACTGCTGCTACTGGAAGGAGCTGAATGTGTTCTAAGGACCCGGCGGGCCTGGCCGCTCGGTATGTCATGAGAAAGAGCTCTGAGGAGCAGCCCGGTTAGCAGCACACCGCCCAGCCCGCAGCCCACGTCCACGTAGATCACCATCCATACTTGGCCTCTTCTGTGTGCTCCTTCTGAATTGGCTCCCAGGCTCCCCAAACAATCTCTCTTTTTCTTTTTTAAATAAACAGCTAGTGAATTGCGCAAAGTATTTAAGAAAAAAACATAACACTACACAGAATCCTCCTGAGTTCGAAAGGGAAAAAATGTAACTCATATCTAAAAGTAAAAGAAAGAGGAAAGAACGAGGAGGCAGGAGGTACCTAGAGAGCATAAACATTCTAAATTTATTATATTAAGAGATTGAGAGATCACTCCATGATGGCCGCGGTGTTTGGAGATGCACGCTTGATGTGGTCTAACGAAATTTATGACAAACTCCTCAGCAAATTGGGGGGAAAAAAAATCCTCAAAACAACAAAGCAAATCTATGAAATTCCATCATTTTATCATAAAAGAATAAAAGCTATATTTCCTTTTTCCTAATATTAGAAAATTTCTATTATTTCCCTGTTACTGTTCCTTGCCTTTCTGCATCTTTTACAATAAGGGCAATAAGATATAAAAAAAAAAGACAAAGACAGATGTGAACGGAGTCCAACAGAGATGAAGGCAGAGATAGAAATTTAAAATGCTTAGAAAGAGAAGAGCCGGCGGTACAACTCAGTGGACTACACATTTGCTTAGGGAAGCACAGGGGCCCGGATTGGATCCCTGGCATCGCATGCAGCACCAGCCCTGCTCTTGTGCCCGCTGAGCTGGCAATGGGGTCTGGGCGTGGTAGTGCACGCCTGTAATTAGTGTTTGCAAGGCAGAAAAAAGGAGGATTGCTGTAAACCAGAGGTGCGCAGTGAGACCCTGTATACACAGAAAGAGAGGGGGGAGATGGGGGAGGACAGTACTAAGATCCGAAGGATTCCAACGACGTTTACTTAATGACAATACAATACCTCCCTTAGAACACCTGATGGGCTGCACGGAACTCCTGCATAGAAGAAAAATAAAGGCTGAAGCATTTATTTTATGTTTGTTTAGAAATGAATGAAATACCCCACAAACATATTGTTTCCTCGGCCAAGAATTGTAAAATAGCAACCTTTACTTGCATGTTTTGTATATTTTTAAGTGATAGTTCTTTTGTTGTTTAACTTTATGTATTTGGCACGGGGTGTCACTGCACAGGGCGGGCTCAGAGCGATCCTCTTCTCTCAGCCTCTCAGGTGCCAGGATTACAAGGGTGAGCCACCAGGCCTGGACTCGGTGGCCTGCTCTGTGCACCCAGGGTGGGATTGGCAAGGCCCTTGTGTTTAACTCTAGTCTGCTCAGCTATCTAGCCTGGGTGTGATAGGTTTTTTGTTTTGTTTTGTTTGTTTTTTTAGACAGGGTGTTGCTATACAGTTCAGGCTGGCCTTGAGTTCATTTTGGTAGCCCAGGCTGGTCTGGAACTTGCACTGATCCTGCTGCCTCAGCCTCCCAAGTGCTGGGATTACAGGCCTGTGCCACCACCCCTGGCTTGCATGATAGTTTTTAATAAACAGGTCCTTTACAACTTTTACTCAATTTGTAAAAAATTATTTTATATTTTTGAATCCACAAATAATTTTAAAGGTCTGTGCACAGAAATTTTTAAATATTACTCAATGGAAATTTTTGAATAAATAAATTAACAGCCACAGAAGAATAAACTGATTATGTGTATCAATAAAAATATTACATACAAGGCTGAGCAGATAAGATTGCAAACTAATGCACTTGCTTATGCAGAGCGCAGTGGCTGGGTTTGATCCCCAGCAAGTTGTGCTGGCCCCAACCCTGGGGGCTCACTGAGATGGTGATTGAGACTGGGCATGGTAGGGTGTGCCTGTAATCCAAGTGCTTGGGAGGCTGAAAACAGGAGGATCACTATGAGTCTGAGGTACATAATGAGACCCGGTAGACCCTGTACTAAATACATTTAAAAATTACATATATTATTTCAATAAATACACTAAAGAATGGGTTAAAAAATCACAGACTAAAACAAGAACTTAAGGGCATAACACAGCTGAATGTGTTATGGAATAAACAATGAAGCGACTGGAAGCAGATAAAGCAGAAAACATATCAATAGCAAAACCATACACTGATGTACACAGGATGAATCAGATATTGGTCTTAAGAACCTTCAAGGGGTTCAGCATATTGATTATAGCACAATGTAATGCTAATCCTATAACTCAGAGGTGTCCCAAATTTCCTGGTCAAGGAGATTATGGGACCTCAGAGGAAAGGGATGAACTGTGGTGCGTCTAAGGAGAGTCACCCAGAGAAAAACATTCTCTCAGGCTTTCACAGAAAGCAAAATGGCCAAGCAATGGCCGTGACTCATCCCGAAGGCTGACACTAACAACAGTTCTACAAAGTACTGCCTATGATCCCAAACTTAATCCTGAGGGGATTTGACCCTGGAAGATACAAAAAAAAAAAAAAAAAAAAAAAAAAAAATGTTTGGTTATACAGGTCTTGCTTCAACTTGCCCTTGACCACCTAGCAGGAAAAATAAATAAATAAATAAATAAATAAATGCTTAATTACAATGCATGAAGCACAGAGCTATGTTGGTGAGACGAGCTTTAGGAGGCTTAGATTCAATAGCTTCCAACATCACAAGCTTCACTGGTGGCCCACTGCAATTGCAGAACATTTGACTGTATATGTACCTGCTTCCTCTTAGTCCAAAGAGAAGTATATTCTTTTACTTTTTTTTTTTTTCTAAGCAACATCAATAGGGAGGTGGGTCATGCCCACACAATGTACTCTGTAGAACGATTGTGAGGATATTATGCAATATGTCAACTTTCAAAGAAAAGAAAGGGGGAAAAAAAAGATAATAATGTTGATTTAGAAGGGTTAATGTTTAATTGTTTGATCAATCTTATATACCTATATGTATTAATCTAAACTGATCTGATGATGAAAATATGTAATATAACCCGTGTTAAATTTAAACAATAAAAAAGTGAAAAAAAATAAAAAAATAAACTGTAAAAAAAAAAATAAGCCAACCATAAAAAAAAAATCACAGACTATACAATAAAAATGTATTTTCCCCTTTCAAATACAGTACATAGCAATTATAAACAGGTATCCATTATCTGTTAATCTATGATATTATTATGTGACTAATGCTATGTTATGTGTCATGTTCATTACCTCATTAAATATTTTCAATGGCCGTATAAAGAATGTGTGCTTGCTCTTCTTTTCCTGGAAGCCTGAGGCTCCAGGATGCAGAGTTGAATGTTTACTTGAGCTTTCTGTTTTCCTGACGTGGGATTTGCGCCTATAAATTTCCCTCAGCGTACCACTTGCTGAGCCTGTGAGCTCCTGTGAGAGTCCCTGGCATATTCATTTAATTGCAAGGACTTTCTAATTTCTTCTTTCATTTCCTCTGTGACCCAGATGTTTTCAAGAGGGTATTATTTACTTTCCATGCGCTCAAGTACGTTTTGGGCGTTTCTTTTAGCGTTGACATCGTTTCTTCACATTGTGGTTCGACAATATGGACAAAATAACTTCAGCTTGGGCAATGGAGATAACTCAGCAGTCTAAGCGCCTGCCTGGGCAAGCTCAAGGACACCACATGTCTCCTGGGCTTGCCAAGCTGGCCACAGAGACTAGGCATAGGTGCACACATCTGTAATTCCAGTGCTGAGGAGGCTGAGAACAGGAGGATCAGTACTAGTCGGAGCTTCGAAGTAAAAAATTTAAAAGTAACAATCATTTCAATTCCTCTACATTTGCTTAAGCATATTCTGTGAGTTATTTTGCAGAATGTCTCACATGCAACTAAGAAGAATGTGTAGCCTGAAGTTGTGGTGTAGAACAGCTATAGACTTCCATTTAGTTCCATTATTACTCTGCTGCTCTTTTATCTAGTTGATCTGTGTTTTTGTGACAGTGGGATATTGAATACCTGCACTTAAATTTTATTAGTGATGGTTTGACTTTTTCATGTCCATAATATTTGGGTTTTCTTTGGTTTTCTTTTCTTCAAGTATTTAGGACAGTGTCTCCCAGGTGTACCGGGTCTACAGGATCTCTGTATTTTGATGGGACTCGGAGTGATTATCCTGCTTGCAGCCTCCCAAAGCGCTGGGATTACAGGCGTGCACCTCCATGCCCAGTGCCCATGGCCTTCTCAGCACACCCCCACGGACAGGTGTAGGAGCAGTGATGGAACATAAGGTACTAACTTCCGGGGAGCTTTCTTCCCTTCCCTACTTGAAATACTATATTTATTCAAACTTGTACACATTTCTCAGAAAATGGGAGAACTTACAATATTGGGTTTATTCTAATTAAATTCTCCTGAAAGAACTTTTGAGAAAGTGCTTTAGATAAATATAACAATAGCCAGCTTTTCTAAAATTGTGCTTGATGAGATAGGGAAGACTAGTGTTGATAAATCTTAGCCCTTCTTACAAGTATTCGAGATCAATGCAAAGTTGACATAAAGCCTTTCTGCATACTGAAGTGTATTTGTGCTCCAAAAACCTATTTGTGATTTAGTTATGAGCTGCGCAGGCTGTTTTACATAGAACACCCTTTCTACATCAAATTACAAATATTAAAAATGAAAGAATAACTGGGCCCACATAGAAAACAAAGAAGTGTTTCTTTCCAATGTCAAAATTAAACAATGATACTAAAAATCGAAATTCTGGAAGATACATTCCTCCTGCTACGCATGTGACAGCTTCTCAGTACCTGGAAGACTTTTTACAGAGAAGGTTGATGATAAAAATATCTGTTTTCTGGATGCTAGAGACAGATCTGAACCAGTTTTGTCTAAGCTGCACAATATATATTATAAATCATGTAATATTAAAAAATATTATTCATTTTTCAAGATATAGCACTCAATATGAATGTAATAATATCAAAGGTACCATGTAAAATCTCATTGAGGCTAATTTAGAAAATTAAGGGTTGCAATGTTTAATGTTCATTAAAAGACTACCCACAAGTAAAAAATAATAATTTTAAAATTATTCATATTATAGAAAAATTATTTAGAAAATACATCTTTGCTCAGATAGTTTGTATCTGGCTTTCTCTTTCCTTATCAGTAGCTGCTTATTTGAACATTGTAATACAATGTGAATTTCACTTTACAGTGGAATATCTGAAGAAAGAAAATAATTAAGGACTAATAATTTTAAATACCTTGTTGAATTAGCCCATTTGTCAAAGAGAACATTCTGTGGCTTCATATTTAAGGTATGAGAAGCTTTTAATCATGTGCATGCCATTTTGAAATCGTATCACTATTTACAGCCTGTAAAATATTAGCTGGCTTCCAGAAATGGAACTTTCTTTTTGGTCAGAATACAAGTCACTATAACATGTAGCTTAATGTTTTTTCTCAGTCTTAGTTAATATTTCTGAAGGAGGGAAAACTAAAACTACTTTCAGTTTCCTCACACATTAAAATATCCTAGTGGAGATATTCACATTTCCAAATAGAATTTAAATTATTAGCTTTATTCTTATTAAATTTATTGATAGACCAAATGGCAAAATAAAGTAATATATACTGCTACTCTTAGAATTATTCAGTCTTTCATTTATTTAAAACATTACACATACTATGTGTGCAAGGCACTCTTATATCAGTGGACAAGCTTTCCTGCCTTCAAAAGAGTACACTCTAAGGATATTAAATAACTAGACAACTAAATAATAAGACAGTTCTCATAATACTAATTTACCTCATCTAAGTTTATAGGGGCCTGGGAAATAGTTCAGTAGAATAAGTGCCTGCCTGGTAAGCACAAGGTCCTGAGTTCTAACACTGGTACCATAAAAATAGAGTTTGCAATCTGAAAACATATTTATAAAATTATATTTCTTTAAAACTACAGTCAAAATATATTACCCTAAGTTATTATGAATTAAATTATTAATAATTTTATTAATATAATTATTGAATGATTTTATTTCTCCAAAATATTTTAACAAATAATTAAATATGTAGGTAGAAGTTGTTAATTATGTAAATTCCTTTCTTTCTTTTTTTTTTTTTTTTTTTCTGAGACAGGGTTTCACTGTGCAGCTCAGTGTGGCCTTGAGCTCTCTTTATATCCAAGGTTTTTTTTTTTTTTTTTTTTTTTTTTTAATTGTGGAACTGGAGTTAAACTCATGACTTTGCACTTGCCAGGCAGGCCTTTGTGCCACAGAGCTATCTTGTAGGCCGCATACTGAGGTTTGTTTTGAATGCACAAGGATCTTCCTGCCTCATCTTCCTAGGTGGTAGGATCACAACTGTATGATACCACCCCAACATGTAAAATCTTTAAGTCTTTTAATGTTCTTATGTCTTATCCATGTTATGATAATCCAAGTATAATGAGACACAGACAATATGTTAAATCACATTTTGTAAGCACAGAATTGTTCATAGTTTTTTCTCATCCTAAGGAAACTGGCATAGAGGGGTATTTCAAGTACTGATATTGAAATTATTTCTTTTTGATGAGCTATGTTTGTCATACACAATATTTACAGTCATCTTGGGGTATTGACATTTATATACATATAACATCATAATATTGTAACTTCTTTTCTCTCTGCTCCTTCTTATTTCTCCACATCCCTAGGGTCCCTTCGCATTCCTAGAACA
Organism: Myocastor coypus; assembly: GCA_004027025.1. Taxonomy (NCBI): domain Eukaryota; kingdom Metazoa; phylum Chordata; class Mammalia; order Rodentia; family Myocastoridae; genus Myocastor; species Myocastor coypus. The sequence goes on along the minus strand of PVJA010000783.1, from coordinate 60,269 downwards.
ATCTCTGAACCTGTTTCCTATCATAAGGTTAGGAAAGCACAGTGATAACATTTATCTAGAAAAATCTGTTACAACTGAAACAATTAAAAAAATTCAGCAGACTTTAAAATTAAATTGTCAGGGCCAGTCTGATAGCTCAGTGGATCAAAGACCTTGCTTAGGTGGACTCACAGACTGGGGTTCGATCCCCTGTGTGCCTTGCCACCCACAACCCTGGCACACAGAGACAGGATTAAGGCTGGGATTGGTGGTACTTGCCTGCAATCCCAGTGCTCAGGAGGCTGAACACAGGTGGATCTCTACAAGTCTGAGTTCGATCTTTGTGGTGAGACTTTGTAGACCCTGTCAAAATACAACATCATCATCATCATCATCATCATAATAATAATAATAATAATAATAGTAATAATAATAATAATGATAATCATGACTGACACTGATTACAGTTTTACAAAGCACTGTACATGGTTTAAAAGTAAAACCTTAGGTGATTTGATTGACCTTGAGAGATACAAATGTTACATGTTTTGTTATAGAGGCCTTGCTTTGACTTGCCCTTGATCACCCAGCAGAAAAGTTTAACCATGAGGCATAAAACAAGTTAAATTAGCATGCTGAGCTGTCAAAAGCTTAAATCAACAGCTTTTATCATTGCCAGTTTTGCCAATAACCCACTGTGATTATGAAACATTGAATTATGCATACAACTACTTTCTCTTGGTTCAACAAGAAGAAATTTTTTGTACCAATGATGATTAGAAAAATTGTAACAGCTACACCCTGTGCTCTGTATAACTACTAGGAGGATAGCAATATGCATTGCATCAAATACTGGAAATGTACTACTGATGCATTTTGAAACTGTTACATTGTTATTTCTTTTTAAATGTAATTAAAAAAAAGAAGTTTAACTATTCTCAAGCAAACTTCCATAGTAAAAAGCTTGTGAAAATTAAAAAAGAATTAAATTAAACTGGCAGTGGGGTTTTCTTTAAAATGATATGTGAATATGTTCTGAAAATGATACAAAGTTTGAATGAAGCTAAATAATTATTATTAGTAATTCTTTTTAAGTAAGGAATTTAACTCAGAACCTTGCCCTTGCCAGACAGGCACTTTTGCCACTATTTCCTGGCTCTATTTCATTATTTCTAATACATATTTTTTTTATTTTCCCTTGGTTCCTTTCACATTGCGACCTCAGTATTCCCCCACTAATTTGAATAACTTCTTCCTACTTCACAATACATGGTGTACACTTTGGACCTCATTTACAAATGTGTTATATCACACTAGAGAAAATTTATGATATTTACACATTTGTCTAGCTTATTTCACTTAAGAATATGGTTTCAAGATGCATCTGTTTACCTGGAATTGTCTCAAATTTGTCCTTATTTATGGCTAAGTAATACTCTATTGTACAAAAATAACTTTTCTCCCCTGCAGAACTGGGGATTGAACTCAGGCCTTGCACTTGCCAGGCAAGCACTTATTCTACTAAGTTATTTCCCCAACCTAAAATATATGTATTTTTCCATTCCTTGATTAATGACTTTTTAGGTGATTTCTAAGACTTAATCATTCTAAACTGTAGTGCTGCAAACATAGGTCAATATGTATCACTTTAGTATGATGTTTTTAATTTTCCCAGAAAAAAAAATTGGAAGGGGCATAGCTGGGTCGAATGGCACCTCTAATTCAACTTTTTTGAGGAATCTCTACAGGGATTTCCAGAATGGTTGCACCAATATGCACTCCCATCAACAGTGGAGGAGCATACCTTTTTTTCCCCATGGCCTCCCACAATTTTTATTGGTTGATTTCTTGATAATAGGTAGTATTTGGGGGTTGAGATGGAATCTCAGCTTTCGCTTAATTTACGTCTCTTGAATGACCAATGAATTTAACCATTTTCTCTTATATTTATTTGTCATTTATATTTTTCTTTGAAAAGTGTGTGTTCAATTCAGATACCCATCTTTTATGATGTTTTTAAATTTAAGAGATATGATTTTTCCCCCAATTCCATATCTGTTGTAGGTGTTAGTCCTTTGTCTAAGGAATAACTTGTTGAAAACTTTTACCCTATTCTATGGGCTGTCCTTTCATTCTGTCGGTGATTTATTTTTCCATACAAAAACCCTTTTCATGGGATGAAATCCCAGTTATTGATTCTTTGTGGTATTTCCCATACAATTCCGTTTTACCCATAAAGTCTTTAACTACAACTGTATACTCAAGAGTTTTTCTTCCTCTTTTCTACCAGCAGATTTATTGTTTCTGGCTTAGTATTTAGATATTTGTTTCATTTCACTGTTAGTTTAGTACATGGTGAGAAACATGGACTAGTTTTAGTCTTCGGCAAATCAAAAGCCAGATTTTCTAACCTATTTATTGAAGATGATATTTTTACTTCGATGGAATTTGCTTAGTTCTTTGTTCAAGATAAGGTGGCTGAGCATTTTTCATGTTGCTACTGCAACTTCTGATGCATTGCTTTGATCTTCGGGTCTTCCTTGGTGCTGACGTTTTATGCAAATTTTATTTTTTGCTGTTGTTGTTGTTTGGTTTGTTTAAATCACAGTAGCTTTGAAGTGTACTTTGAAGTCAGTGACTGATGCTCCCTTCCTTGACTGTATTGCCAGGACTGTTTTCACTATTTTGGGTCTCTCCTCTTTCCAAAGGTATTTTAGGAGTGTTTTCTCTGGTTCTAAGAGTTATGCTAACACCATGCTGACGAGGAATGCATTACATCTGCAGAACGATTATGAATTAGGGACATTCTCATTATTTTGTTTCTTGCTACCCATGGTCAAGGCTGTGTTTCCATTTTCTGATGTCCACTTCGATCTTCTTTTACAGAATACTATAATTTTCAATTTATTGATATTGTACTGCCATTGGCAGATTCGTGGTTCCATTTTTTTCCCCTAATGCTATTCTCTTATTTCACTGTCACTGTGTTTGTTGTTTTTGTATAAGAATGGTATCAATTTTTGAGCATTGACTGATTGATTGATTGACTGACTGAATGATTTGGTATATTATGTAGCTCAGACTCTTAGTGACCTTCTTGTTTTCAGCCTCTCGGGTGCTGGGATTTCAGGTGTGTGTCACCACGCCCAGTCCTGGTGGCCCTGGACAGGGCTGGTGCAGCGTGTGGCACCAGGGACCCAACATGTGTCCCTGCACTTGCCTAAACAGGCAGTTCATCCACTGAGCCATCTCACTGACCCTGAGCACTGACTTTATATCCAGCTATGCTACTGAATTAGGTTATGACATCTTCAAGTCTCTCAGGGGAAATTTTTTGTTTAAACTGAAATAAATTGGATGCACATACTGAAATATCACATTGTAGGACTGCAAAATGTATAACAGATATTGGGAAAAAAGACAAAAATATGTAAGTGGGAAAGAGAATTAGGAATAGAAGAGAAGGGAAGGAAAAAGAAGGCAGAAAATAAAAACAGACATTGAAGACTACATGGTAAAAACAATAATTGGGGCACAATTCCAAGATGAAAATGGACATTTATATTATATGTATATTGACTATTTAAGTCTACACTACAATTATTGACTAATAATTAATATTTATACTTATGTATGAGTTTTATGTCTGTTATTTCTCCCTTTTAAAAAATCCTTTTTTAAAAAAAATTGTTTAGTACAGGGTCTCACTACACAACTTGGACTCATAGTGACCTTACTGTCTCAGCCACCCCAGTGGAGGATTGCAAGCATGGGCCACCACACCCAGTTGCAGTTGCTGGCGCTATGTGCCAGGGGCAGGGCCTGCATAGCATATGGTACCAGGGATCAAACCCAGGTCCTTGTGCCTGGTCCACTGAGCTATTTCCCATGCTGCATGTCTTATTAAAACAAATGGAAAAAACTAGAATTTTAAAAAGTATTTTGATATTCAAATAAAACGTTAATTGGCAAAATAATAATGATGCTAAATAATTTGTATAGAAAGCTCTACAAAGGTGAATATTTCAATGTAAGTATTTTATGTTATTTTAAGAAATTTTGATAATATTAATTCACCAAAGCGGGCAATTGAGGATCTCTTATTTAAACTGAATCTTCTAAATATTTATTTACATAAATTTCTCATCATTTGTTCTTCTATATGGACATCTGTGATTTTATTTGCATGGAAATAAATTAGAATACATATTTCAAGAAAAACTGTCATCAGTTCTTTAAGAGAATTTTTTTTTTTTTTTTTTTTTTTGTAGTACCAGGGATTCAACTCAGGACCTTGCACTTTCCAGGCAAGCGCTTACTCTTCTGAGTTAACTCCCCAGGCCTGACAAAATTCTAATGGAGCAGATATATAATAATTACAAAGCCAGCATATTCATTAGCAAATTACTTTGATGATAATATAAATGAAAAATCTTTTCTAGATCAAATAAGTGAAATTTGTAAATGTAAAACGTAAAAAAAAAATACTACTCAAATAAATACTAGTGACATCAAACCAGAGGATACTGCAACCTAATTTTGCAAGAGACAGATCAACTAAATAAAAAAATCAAGAAAGAAGTATTAAAAATTAACTACACTCTTGAACATATGAATTTAGCAAATGCATGTGGATTATCCCATTCTACTGTAAGAACAGCATATATGGTTTACATTTCAGCACATGGTACTTTCTCAGAAATCAGTCTCATGTTAAGATATTATAAAAATTTAATCAAAGACATAAAAACATCAAAATACTCCGCATTTACTAGCAGACAAGTGAAAATAGAAACCAAGTACAGAAGAAACCATAGAGAAAAGTACTTAAGAACTTAATAATACACTTCAAAGCACATTCTGGGTCGCTGAAATAGTCAAGAAATAAATTAACCTCTGAAAGTTAATGACAAAGAAGACACTGGAACCTATGGGACACTGGGGAGTGATGCTAACAGAGAAGGTCCTTGCTGTCAGAGCTCACATTAAGCAGACAGAACAAGCTCAAATAAATAACCTGGTGATCCACCTTAATGTATTTGGCAAAGAGCAAAAATCCCAACTCAAGTCAAATGGAAAGGGGGAATCAGGAAGAATGGGGTGGAAGCCAATGAAATTGAACCTAATATCACTGCAAAGGATCCAAGAGATACTTCTCTGAAAGAATAAGAAAAGTAGATAAAGGATTAACTCAAACCTAATGAGAGAGTGTAGAGACTAATATCAATGTCATTAAAAATGTAATGGCAAATTCACAGCAGACACTGCCAAAGCACAGAGGATGGTTAATAATATTATCTTTCCATCCATTTTGAAAATCTTCAAGAAATGAACAGATTGCTCAACTCACAGAAATAACCACAGCTAACTCAAAAAGACACAAAAATACTGATATAACCAAGGATGATCAAGAAAATGGAAACAGTGATAAAAAAAATTACACCATTGAAAAAGAATTCCAAAACATGATGGATTCACAACTGAATTCAACATAAAGAGTAAGGATGCTACATCACCAATTCTACTCAGATGCTTCAAGTAAATTGCAGGGCACGGAGAGTTCAGAAACTCACTCCTGAAAACCAGCATCACTTGAACCCCAACAGCAGAGACATAGACAACAGCAGCAGCAAGAACAAAGCAAACAAATAAGTATAGGTCTATCTTCGAAACAAAACAAGATGCAGATTCATGAATAAGATTTAAACATAGTGTGCAACGCTTCATCAAAAATAATATATTACAACCACACAGGTTTAATTGTAGTATTGCAAAGACGTTTTGATACACAGAAACAAATTGCAACATTAGAAGCAAGGAAAAAATGATCATATTAATAGAAGCAAAAAAAAAATGCTTGAGATAAAATGACTTCAACAGCACTACTTCTTGATAAACACCCTTATAAGAGGAGAAATAGAGGGATCATAGCTGAGTGTGATGAAGCATATTTATGATGTGATTAACCAGTTGCCAACATCATAGTCAGTGGGGAAAAACTAACCACACTTTATGTAAAATCAGAATCAAGAAAACAATGACCATGACTACATTTCTATTCAACCTAGTACTCAAAATGTAAGCCAAAGCAGGGGCTCAGGGGCACAAGCATCTGCAAGCACAAGATCCTGAGTTCAATTCCTGGGTAAGAAAGAAAGAGAGAGAGAGAGAGAGAGAGAGAGAGAGAGAGAGAGAGAGAGAGAGAGAGACAGACAGGCAGGCAGACAGACAGACATAGAGGAGAACTTAATGAACTTCGTCCTGTAAATGACTCAATGACTTTGAGGTGAGATACAATTCCAAATTCATAGGACAAAACAAAAGAGCACGAATAAGACAGCAAACCAAACAGCATCTCTCAGTGAAGGAAACACTCCTAAAGTAGCAGCCTACACAATGGGAGGAAGTATTTGCAGAACATGTATCCAATAATGAGTTAACAGCCAAAATATAGAAAGAGCCCACAGAAAAAACACATACAATAGCAAGACCAATAACAAAGCCTTAGCAAAATGCACAGAAAGGCAGTTTCTCAAAAACAAGTAAGGGACATGTGAATAGAAACATGTGCAATATTAATAACAATCATATAATTTAAAACCATCATTATACTGAGATATCATCCTACAGTTCTTAGAATAGCTATTGTATAAAAAGTCATTGAAGAGCAAGTTTTGAGGACATTGACAATGGGGAGCTCTTAGAAATCATCTGTTGGAATGTGAATTGCTACAGACATTGTGGAAAAACACATGGAATTTTCATTAAAAAATAAAGATCACACTACCGAAAGATCCGAAAATCCCTCTGGCATAGTGTGGTGAATATGACAGTTAAATTCAAAGCTCTAGCCCATGTCATGTAAATTGAAAGCATACATCCTAAGGTAAAGGAAAAACCGCTATCTTTATAGAAAATCTCACAATGACTTTCTGTTCACCAGCGGAAAGAGGGTAGTACGCACAGAGAAATGGTGTCAGATCAATAGGGAAACGGAAGGGGCAGATAAATCAGGGTTTTGAATTTTAAAGAAATGTATCTCAGTAAGGCTGTCTCTCAACAGAGTCTCTGGATAAGACATACAGGAATGAGTGACAGGGCGCTGAATTGTTTGAGGCCTTTAGCAGGCATGCCCGCCCCAGCATCCCCTCTGCTTCATAATAGACAAGAGATACAGTTCTTATGGATGAACCTTTCGCCAACTTCAAATGGTAGGAGACTCCTGAAACTTATGTCATTATATATAAAACACATTTACTCTGTTCCAGTGTTAAAGAGATTTTTTTTTTTTCTACCTCTCTGAAGAAAATTGAAAGAAGGAGCCCTGGGCGTTGGTCAAGTGCTGCTGGGCAGAAGGGGCGTGGCCTCACTGGCGTTGCCTCTACTGCCTCTTCTGATGCTTATTTAGACAGTTCTTCTTCCAAAGAATTGTTTCCATGGCCTCTTCCTTTGCAACAGTATTTACAGTAGGCAAGACATGGAATCATTGGCATGTACCTAATTTGTAATGAAGAAAGCAATGCTGCCACCTTCACTTTACGGAAGAACCTGAAAATATTAGTCTAAGGGAAAGAGGACAGTCTTGGAAAGACAATGAAAGATGTCACTTAGAAGTGAAAATTAGAAATGGAGACAGAAGAAAGCTCCAGGGGATGTGGGGTTTGCAAAAATGTTGAGGTGCACAAACACAGAAAGAGAGCTGTGTAATTTCCTAGAAGAAATTACAATAACTTCTTGTAAACTTCCTCAAAGAGTAGAACTTCTGTAGTGTCACTGTAAGGAACAGTATGTGATGAGAAGATGCAGAAGTTAATTGTGTACAGGATGATAATGATATATATATATATATATATGTATATCAGTTGTGTGTACTAAGTATGTAAGTTGTATTTGTCAATTCTAAAATCCTGGAAGGAAAACTATAAATGATTAATGATTACAACCAGGATTAGAATATTTTTCAAATGTTAGCCGGGCGTGGTGGCGCACGCCTGTAATCCCAGCACTCGGGAGGCTGAGGCAGGAGGATCGGTGTGAGTTCGAGACCAGCCTTGGCTACAAAAGTGAGCTCAAGGCCAGCCTGAACTGCATAGGGAGACCCTGTCTCAAAAAGACAAAAAAAAAAAAAAAAGAATATTTTTCAAATGTTAATCAGTTTATTACATATGCTCAACACATCTATCATTAATTTAAAAACCTCTTCTTCTTTACCTCCTCCTGTATTTTGAATAGACGAGGAAGTGGTTCAGTGTCATGGAGCGTCCTCCAGAGCTGATCCATTTCTTTGCTCAGTATCCTCTTCTGAGTCTTAACATGCATAGTGGAGAACGAATTTTCTTCTGCTCTGTCTTCATTCATTCAGGAAGTGTTTGGGATGCTTACATTGCAAATTTCTATCCGTATTGTGGAGTGGTTAACCTTGAGGAATATAGTGTACATTTTGAAATTAAATAACTCTTTCTCAAAATATACATTTGTCTTCCAACTATATGTTGTTTTTTGGAATCAGTAATGGGAATATTTTATGAAATTCAGTGACTTAAAAGGCAGCAGGATTCTTAAAATATTCATCTCTGCACCTCAGCTGTAGTGTCCGTCTTAACTCTGCCTAGGTTCCATCCAAGAAGTCTTCCTTTCTTAGACATTTCAGGTGATACTGAGGTTGTGTTTGCAGTAGTCACATATTTGCAATTCCCTGCATAAAAGTAATCATGCAAATGTACATGAAATTTGTAATCAAACTAGCAATGCATGAATGTCATTTTGCAGTGGCAAAATACTATAATTTTAATTGCTTAAAGAAACAAAAAAATATTCTCTTAAAGTTCCACAGATCAGAAATCCAATATAGTTTGGCCCAGCTATGCTCCTGCTGTATTCTGTAGGGGAGCCTCTGCTTCTTATTTTTTGTTTCAGTTCATGGGAGGCCCAGTGGTTTACTGCACCCCCCCCTTCCCTCATGTTTGAATCTCCAGGCCATTCCTCTTGTGCTTTGCGTTTCCGCCATCACATTTCCTTGGACCCTCCCCTCTCTCTCTTTCACTTTTGATGATATTTGTCAACCCAAATAATTCAGAAGAAACTTCTAATTTTTATATTTTTCTATAAAAATTAAGAACAGCAAAGAAAAAATTGAGAGACATTTCTGAACTAGTACATGGGCTTGACAAAGTTCTGAAACATGGTATACTATACTTGTAAGTATGGTAGTCAGCTGAAAATAGAAGTAAAATAAAGTTTCACTATTCAGTTTTGACTTTCAGTGAACCAACTAACTTTCGAACTTTTGCCAAATCAGTAAGGTTCATGGAACGTTTACCAATTCGTTAGTTGCTGGCACATCATCCCAATCCTGAATATGAGGGAGGAAAAGGGTATTTTGGCTCACGGTTTACAGAAGTTTCCATTCATAGCATTCTGGGTGCAGGGTTGGAGGCAGTACAGCAGACTGGCAGCTGCTGTTCATGTCACAGCACTCGGGGAGCAGAGACAGGGAAGCGGGAAGCCAGAGGAGGAGGACAGCCATTCAAGGTCTTGACCGAGGGACCTCTCTTCAGACAGGAACACACCTCCTAATTTCAATTGTACCATGTGCCCCATTATTTATTTACTTATTTTCGCATCCAGAACCGAACTCTGGACCTTGTGCTTGCCAGGAAGGCACTGTGCTACTGAACTGCATCCCTGGCCCAGGCCCCTTCATTTACTGTGCAAAAGTTCTATCTTCTCTGAGTGCATGAAGCTCTTGGAGGATGTAGATGATACACCATTACAAGGTAATGAGTAAAAATACTTATTATTTTAGTTCAAATTTTAGGCTTATTTTCCATTTAATTAATTAATTATATTTATTATATTACTGCATTGGACACATAGTGATCCGCCTGTTTACAGCCTCCCAAGAGCTGGGATTATAGCCTTGCGCCACCACACTCAGTGTCCGTTGCTGTCTCAGCGGGCCCTGGGGTCAGGGCTGGCATGGCAGCTCAGAGATTGAACCACCAACCCCTGTACCTGCTTGTGGGTGCTTTAATGTGCTGAGCTATTTGACCAGCCCTTATTTCTCTTTAAAAAAAGTCAACATAATATGTATTTTCTGTAATGTATAATTCTGTTGGAATAGTTAAGCCTCTGTGTTTTTGTAGGGCAAGCCTGTGGGGACAACTGTGTGATATTTAACATGCAGTGAGACACATAGAGATTTCATAAAGAGTTCAAGTGAAGAGTAGTAAGTGGCATCCTTTGTACAAGTCTTTCAGAGCCCTGCATCAGAAAAGCGAGAAGCTGTTTACCCCATGTTCAGGCAGAGACAAGGAGCAGGTGGAGAGGGCTTCGCTGGCACCCAGGCAACCGGCTGGCCAGGTGGGTTGGTAGGTAGTGGAAAGAGAAAGCTTGGAGGCTGAACTTCTTCTTTCCTAGCCAGCTGAGTTTTACAAAAAAATTACACGGACAGGAATCCCTGAAAAGTATCTAATTCAACACTGGTAATATCATTCATATGCCGGCAGGGGCTCAGTTAAGATTTCCTATGTCATGAAGTTTCTTCCATTAAGTTTTTAAAGATATAAATTTACTGAATTATTCCAAAAACCATTATTTAAATATGTCGGTTTGGTGATTAAGAATGTAAGGTTTAAGGGTTTCCCAATATGTATCAGTAAGTGTGTTGCTATTAGCTACACAGTGCTATTTATTTTAAATTTTAACATTTATTAAGCACCACTAGAGGGCAGGTGATTTCTCAATTTTATTTAAATTGGTTCTCTTAATTATGGACTAAGATAATAGCAGCATTATAATTACACTGTTATATTTTTTTTCAAAACAATTTTATGGCATTTTCAGAATATCATTTTTCTTTGCTTTTTCTACCTCTCTTAGTAAGTGTCTGCACCACGCAGTGGCTACCTGAACCATAAGGATGGTCGCATATGACATAATAACCTTTTTCTTCATCCTCCATCCTCCTCTCCTTTATTTTTCCAGCATTAGATTTCTCTTCTCAAATCTTATAAAATTACTGTATGTGCAGATTGAAAACCAGGCCAACCATCCAAAGAATATATATATATATATATATATATATATATATATATATAGATATATATGTATATATATATAGATATATATGATGTAATATAATCGTACAAAATAAGATGATACTTTGCAATAAAGATTCTTCACAATGTCACAATGCTCCTTTCTGAACTCTCATATTCTACCCTACTTTACTAACTCCTCTCCATGTTTAAGGAGACATTTACAGTCTATGGATATATTCTATTTTGGGTTTAAAATATTCCAATTTATCAAAATATATGAAAATAATTTTAGCCCAGAAAAGGAACAAAAAGTAACACAATAAATCTATAATACTGTATAGGTCCATAAATAAATATTAATTTCAGTTTAACATCTCACTTGCATTTCTTTTCCCCAACTCATTTTGTCCAATCCTGGGGTCTCATATAGCAGTACAGTTATCTGGCATACCTTTTCTTTTAGAAACTTAGATTTTTTTCCCCTTTACAGAATTTAATTTTATAATTTTCCATATGCTGTGGATTTGTGTCCACCTTGCAATGTAAAACATAATGTTAGAAGCTCCTTATGCTCCATACTTTGTCAGTCAACTTCAGATCGTCTTAGGGTCTGATTCAGGCTTTTGTTAGTCCTGCTTTCATACCCACATAACAGAACCTGCCCTACAGCAGAGATGCTCCCGAAAATGCTCTCCCTATAAGAGCAGTAGAAAAATAAATGCAAAAGTAGTTATGTACTGATAACATAATGACAATATTTGTGCCACAATCTTTATTTTATTTTATTTCATTTCACATTAATATCATATAGATTTATAAATGATATATTGTACTGAAAGTAGACGAACAAAAATTTAGACATTGAGTTCAGTTCATCATTTATTCGCTACTAAACTACTTGTGTCAATACTGAGTGTAAAAAATCTAGACAATGTACGCCCTTACAGGAGCTGGAAAAATGAAAGCACACTATAGTGGTTGGCTTCATCCTCATAGCAAGCATCTTGCTGGGGTTGCAGCCAGCGTCTAGGCCAGCAATGGGAAGACTGTTCAGTGTGGTGAGGACGCCAAGATCAGGAAGTTCGCCTACACTACTGCAGAATCCACCGTTGCCCAGCCATTGTGGAACACAACTAGAAACAAAGTCACTGCAAGATTTAACATTCCTATATTGGATCTGTACTCAGAGAAAATAAAAGTCTATAAAATTGTAGAGAGAGAACTCAGAAATTAACTTGTTTCTTCCAAACTATTTGGGATGATACTGCTTTGTCAAGTTCTAGACAATTAAGATAAAGGCATAGTGGGCTGGTGAGATAGCTCAGCAGTCTAAAGCACCTGCTAAAGTAAGCTTAGGCAACTACAGGACCACAGTTTGATCCCTGGCATCACATGCTGTGCCAGCCCCACCCCCAGGGCAGGCTGAGCCAGCCATAATATTAATTAATTAATTAATTAATTAATACATTTTTTTTTTAGAAAAGATAAAGGCACAGTTATCATGAAATGTGCTAAATCAAAAAGCAAGTAAAAATAGTTACATCAGACCATTGTAGGGGAAGGGGAAGTAAAAAGAGTTGGAGAATGAAGAATCTTACCAAAATAAATGAGATTGCAGGAAGCTGGGTGTGGTGGCTCATGCCTATAATCCCAGCACTTGGGAGTCTGAGGCAGGAGGATCGGTGCAAGTTTGAGACCAGGCTGGGCTACAAAAGTGAGCTCAAGGCCAGCCTCAACTGCATAGTGAGACCCTGTCTCAAAAAGACAAAAATAAATAAATAAATGAGGTTGCAGGTATAATTAAAATACAAGATTAATATTTACATTTAGAAAAAAAAATTCAGTGGAAGATATTGTCATTAATTCCCCTCAGAATGCTCCCCATTACTTGGAGTGGACTTGTCCTATAAGATACGATTTAGAAACACTGTGTCCAGGTGCCCACTAACACCAAGGCAGCCTGGGAAAACATTCTCGGTGTTGCGTCCTTGTTCTGCTTTCAGGTCAGGCAGAACCCTGTGCGATGGTTGGTTCTTTTCCAAATTCAGGTGAATATGAACACAACAGGAGAACACTTTAAATCCACTCAGGACATTGATGAGGCGAGGTGGGCACAACAAAAGACATTAACAAAGAAGTCTCCAGGCCTGCTCGGGAAAACCACAAGCAAAGCAGAAGGAACATAGTTGAAAGATGGAGTGCATGTTGAACTGCGTTCATCTCAAAAATATGGAACATGATACATGTTTCAAAATTAAATATTAACCATAATTTTATATTGGCTGTACTAAGATTACTTAAAAAGAGGAGTGGTGAGGATAAACACATTTAGAGAGAGAAAAAGGAGAGGGACAGAGAGAAGTAGTGTCCCCAGTGTTACCTGGATACCTAATTGAAGGAAGAAAAGCAAAGACTTTAGTCATTGTTGTTAAATATTTCCTGGAGAAAGTGAAGATCTCAGAGTTGGATACAAGTTCTCTATTCCCCTCTCCCTAAGGGGTCTAGTGGATCTTATATTCCCATCCTTTACAAGCACCACAAATTAAAACAGTATCGCAATTTTGTCTTTCACAGTATAAAAATTCCTTTGTAAAATTAGTTATGCAATATAACTAATAACAATATTTATTAATCTGTAGTTATTTATTAATATATTTAGGACAGTTGGGATGTTTTTTCTTTTCTTTGGGGAAAGGGTTTTCAGAATGTTCAGGGTTTCACTACTAGATCAGACTTGTAGTGATCCACCTGTTTACAATCTCCTGAGGGCTGGGATTACAGGTGTATACCATCAAACCAAGTCTCAATTGCCATCTCAGAGCTCCCTGGGGGCAGGGCGAGCACATTGGCCCTAGAGATTGAATGCCCGGCTCCTGAGCAGCCTGCTTGCAGATAATTTAATCCGCTGAGCTATTTGGCCAGCCTGGACAGAGTTTCATTGAAGACTTCCTGGGGATTCTGTTCTTTGTATTCATTTCATTGGTATATAAAACAAATGTGCCCTGTTGTACATTAAATGACATCTATTATTTTGATCACTTGAGAGCGGTTGTTCTTGACATGCATGCATTTGCTGACATAGGCGCGTAAGTATACATAGGCATTCAGGCTGTGGTTTCTGTGAATGCATCCATCACATGTCTGTCCTGGTGTTTGAAATAGCTGCAGTGAGTTTTACCATGTCATTTGCATCTTCAGTGCAGTCAAATTTACTACAACACAGAGAAGGCAGAGTGGCTTCCTGCTGGCTTACAATGCAGTCAGACATGAATGACGTAAAGAAAGCCAACATTCACAGAAAACAGAAAAACTCAGTGTCACAGCTATGGGTAATTGATAAGTGACATCGGGGAACATGAATATTAAGAAAGCCCAAGTGGAAAAAATAAAGAAGTAGTTAATTATACAAGTTTACCAAATCCTATAAGCATACCAAGACCACATGGTAAAATTAATTTTTAACGCAATTCATTTCAGACTGTGTTCATATAGAAATACGAGTGAATTTAACATTAAATGATTTGTTCCAAATATATATCGTGTTAACAGAAGATAGAAATTATGGTAGCATAGTTTTGTTTTCAAGCTAAAATTTGCTACTTTGTTTGCTCCCTTTGTCCTATTCATAGTTCTGATTAGAACAAATGCAAAAGCTCTGTCGTTTGAACACATGAAAAGAACAGCTCCTCGGAGACTCACTCAGGCATGAGCATTAGCCTCCTTGTGATGAACCTGGCTGATCGTGAGAGTTATTTGTCATTCTCCAACCCCACAGTTCTTGGAACATAGTGCGTAGAATGGCTTCCAATGTGGAAGACCCATTTGTAGGAGTAGGCTTGGGGAGAGCTCAGCCCTTAGCCAAGCTGGGGCAAGGGTGCAGCATAGGGTCCCAGGCGTCTTGGCTGCTAGGGAGACTCTAGGGGAAGTCTCTGCTTTGGCCTAAAAGGTGTTAAGGTGCATTACAGTATGTTGACTATTTACTTCAAACGAAAGAAAGAAAGAGAGAGAGAAAAAGAAAGAAAGAAAGAAAGAAAGAAAGAAAGAAAGAAAGAAAGAAAGAAAGAAAGAAAGAAAAAGAAAGGTGCAAAAAAATCACTTTGACCTTCCTGCCATTTCTCAAAAGCAGAATGTGAAATTTTCTTCTGTAAAAGGAACTCTGATAATAGGAAATGTAGCATTCTTATCCTTAAATAATAGATGTCAGATCTGAGGAATTTTGTGAATAACCTGCTAAAAATTAACTCTCATAATCCCATTGCTTTCTCACTCTTCATTGTCCAAGGCAGTATGAAAACAACTGATCCCAATAATTGATGCGGTCTTCATGTTCTGATACAGGCTTTCGACACATCAACTTTGTATTACACTGCTCTCCCAGTAATCAGTATTACATGTATTTGATTCTCACCCCAGCCTGGAACTGAGGAGAATGGGATTTTTCCAACTGTACATTCTTATTTCAGTGTAATAAAATTCTTTATGTAGCTGTCTTCCCCATTAAATTGTAATTCCTTGAAGGAGTAATGAGTCTCAGCTCTAAGAGTTCCAAATGCTCAATGTGATTTGGGGCATAACATTCTACTCAACCAACCTTTGACTATTTGTATTCAGGACCTTTATCCTGAATGGTTTTGGAAAACAAGACTTAACTAAGCATGTGAACTTTAGGAAAATTAACATTCCATTGAATTATCTGAATGCTTTCCCGTTGGACACCAGGGACAGTCTAAATTATATTCTAAACTATTCTCTGCCTTTTTAATTCAGATTTTATATAGTCAATTAACACATAAAACTCATTTGCACAGTGACACTCTTGGGATTTCAAATATCAGAATGTGTTTAATCAAACATTCCTCTTTAGTTTGGCAGTGAAATGATCTGTAGTATAAAAAGAAAATATGTGAGCGTGTGTGCTTGTGTGTGTGCATGTGTGTGTACATGTGTGTGTGTGCATGTGTGTGTGTTTAATATTTTTATCCATAGAGAAATATGTTAGGATCTGGTATGAGCCACGACCAAAGATGAATAAGGCAAGAAATATAGTACATAGAGCCTAGCATACATGTTCTTAAAGAAACAATTGATTCTGAAAAGGCTGAGAAACTCAAGATTCTTTGGAATATTTTATTGTGTCAAAAAGTGGAAATTCTTTTATCTTCCAGAAATAAATAATGCTTTCCCAAGAAATAGTATAGATGCACCAGAAGACACAGAGTGGAGCTTAATGAGGTCACCCTGAAAAAATCCATCACGATTCAAACATCAAACAAACAAATGTCTGGAACTACATCCTACACTTAAATAAGCATTCAGGAATCCAGACTCATGAGGAAAGAGAACAGAGGAGCCAAGGCTTGATGAGGCTATATTTACCAAGGCTATATTTACTAAGTGTCTTCTCACAACACACCTATTTAAAACAGAGGGCTGGTGTGGGGTGTAGCTCAGGGGCACAATTGCTGCCCAGGAAGTGCAAGTTCTGAAGTATAATGCATTACTCCAAAATTAAAAAAAAAAATAAATAAATAAAACGTTAACTAAAGTGCGTAGGAAAATCTGGCAAACCCAAGTTAATCAAACACCAAGGTAAAGAGGTCCAGTAATGAATGGCCCACGTTGAATATTTGTAAGCCAGTTAATAAGGAGTTTAAGGGCACAATGTGGAATTACTAAAATTAATACATAATTTGAATGAAAACAAAGTAAAATCCTAAATTCAAATCTGAGGACATTTTTGATGTAATGTGCTATAGTTTTACATTCATTGAAAGAAACATTGGAAAACTGTTACAGATTTTAACATATCAATAAATTCATGAAGCATATTTGTTTTAGTATTTATTTGTTTATTTTACATTTAGTACAGGGTATACAGGGGCTACAGGGTCTCACTACAAAGACCAGACTCATAATGATCTGCCTGTTTGCAGCCTCCCAAGCGCTGGGATTATAGGCACACACCACCACAACGAGTCTCAATCTCTGCCTCAGCACACCCTGGGGGTGGGGTCAGCACTGCAGGCCGGTGTATTGAACCCCAGCCAATGAACTCTGCCTAAACAGGCACTTTAGTCCGCTGAGCTAACGGGTCTGCCCATGAAGCATTTTTGACTGGACCACTGGTTTAGGTTATTTTTCAAGGATCACTCACAAAACACGAATGAGGTTTGATGATTATGTCATTACATTTTTCTAGTTTCTGTCTATGAAACCATTTGCAACCCAAAGGAATAAAGTAAAGCTTTTAGCCTACTCATAAGCCTGTGTGTTATGAATCTAAATGGAATTGAGTTAAGACGAGTTGTTCTGCTCTGTGATATAGATTCTTAAAAGCTAGGAGCTTGGGGCCAGTGAGAAACCTCAGCCACCTAAAGCGCCCACTTACGCATGCTTAGAGAAGCACAGGGTCAGTGGTTCCATCCAGGACATCATATGCCAAGCGAGCCCCACCCAAGGGAAACCTGAGTCAGGCCAGAGTGACTGCATGGTGGTGCACACCTATAATTCCAGCGCTGGGGAGGCAGAAAGCGGGAGGATCACTAGGAGTCTGAGCTCAGTAGAAAGCGAGGAATGTGGGTTGAGCCCAAGCAATCTGGGGTTCACTAGCTACGTGCTTAGTGCTTAACATTGGTTAACGGGTTAGAATCGGACTTTCCACCTTGGTTCTTATGTTTGCTTGGTGTATGGTGACTGAAGGTTCTAAGAATTGTTCCATGGAAATCAGCCCGATGGTCTGTCATTATTGTTCAAGGCAAAAAACACAGCCTTGAAACGCACAAAGCCTACCTATAAGCAAGGGCATCAAGACACAGTTGACCCCTCTTCCCATGGAAAAGTCACACCTTTGAAGGAAAATGAATTCTCTTTTCAAAAATAATATGCAAGATGGAAAGAAATTTGAGACATCATTGTCTCAAGAAAATAAATTCTGCTGCATATGTGACTATAATGAATGGATTTTCATAGATGGACAAGAGGTTGTATGACACCAACTTCATACACAGGAAATTTATTATTTAAATACTCAGCACTGATATTGGAATTATGTTGATAACATGCTAAAAATGGTTAGGAAAAATTTAATCAAAAATATTTTGTCCTTATAAACTTTGTTTTTATTGCAGAATAAACAATAAATAAAAAAACCCTGATCCAGCCTCCCAAGAGCTGGGATTACAGGTGCATGCCACCATGCCCAGTCTCAGTTGCTGTCTCAGCATGCACCGGGGATGGGGCCAGGAGAGCAGGCCTGGGGATCGAACTTTGGCCCATGTGCATACTTGCAGGTGCCTTCATCCATGAAAGTTTCCAATTAGATGTACTCCATACTGTTGTGTAAAATAGAAATAAAGAACAATTGCTATCACTACCTGTGTATATTTGGGGGAAATGACAAGAATTAATTTAATGGTTTAGGTAATTGTAAACTTTTTGGGTTAGACATTCAGTAATAATCGACCACTGACTTTGCTAAGCTCCTTTCCTATGTGCCTGGGTATTTTTGGTACATAGAGCAGTTTGAGTTTTATATGATGAATGGTATTATATATAATATAAGGTTCATAATGGCGCATAACCCACCTCAAAATGAATTTTTTTTTTGTTTTGTCAATATGTTTGACATATTTTGGTTGGATCAATAAGTAAATTAAGACAGTTACACACACACACACACACACACAGACACACACACACACATATATATATATGTATATATATATATATATATACATATATATATATATTTAAACAACTATGATGTAGTTCAAAGATCAACTTAAATATAATACAATATTATACTTCAGATATGAAATAAGGTATTACTAAAGGAAATATAATTTGAAAATTTTATCCTTCTCAAAAAGTTTATCTTAAAGAGAGATTGTTATATTAGATATAACTTTTGTTGTCACAGTAGTACAGCAAATAATTCATAGTTGATAAAGGTGCAGCGCTTAGGGTGAGAAGTAGTCCCTATCAGAAATTTTTGATTGTAAGCAAATTAAATACTTTTAGCTCTGTATTACTTTCATATAAAATCAAGTAGAGCTAATACCTTATACTATGAGATAACAAATCTCTAGTAGTTAGTACAATCAATGTTGAAACATTTCCTCTATGGAAAATAATATTAATAAAAATTATTGCAGTAATTGTAATAATGATGCTAGAAATGGTAATTCAATTTCTTGCCAAGTGTGGTGGCACACGCTGATAATCCTTGTGCTCAGGAGGATGGAAGAGCTCATGAGTTCGAGGCCATGCAGGGCCACCTGGAGAGTTCAGGGCCTGTCTGAACTACAAAGAGAGACACTGTCTCAAAGAAAAAGAGATTTCCTTTCTTACATGTAAAAGGGGAATTTTACTATTATTCTGAGAAAGTCTGCAGGTACTCAGTAGGGAGAATGGGGTTTCCATTTCTGTTTAAAGTAGAAAACTGTTCTGCAAGCAAAAGTTTAAAACACTTTTTAAATCTACTTTGCCCAAAAGAGTGAACTTTTAGATAGTGGAAATGTACAAAAATTTGACGAAGATCTTTTTTTTTTTTTTTTAATTTAGAAAAACAGAACTGAAGAATCATATATTAAGACTATCTTCTTTGTTCTAGTGCTATAGTATTAGTTTAACTTCTTACATGAAGGAGAAATGATCATTGATACCAGAATTTACTTTTGATCCTCTGAAGCAGCACTGATATATAGATTTGTAAGTTTAAATTAATAGTAACCACATTTAAAAAGTAGAACTAATTATATTATTTTACTTAACATGATTTGGTCCAATTATTATTCTATTGTGTAATATGTGTACAAACTTCTTGGGCTTTTTTCTGCATTTTGGACTGCTGTCAAAAACTGACTGGGTGGTGTTTTGCACTTTGAACACTGCTCGTTTGGTTTGTCCACTTTTTTATACCGGGATCCAACTTGGGCTTGCCAGGCTGGTGCTTTGGCAGCTGAGCTACCTCCTTAGCCCCTGCCTGCCCACATTTTGCCACGCTCAGTACCTGAAGTGGACAGAACAGCTTTGGAATACATGAGAATCTGTAATATGTAGAATGGAATTCCACTGCTTATCCTGTCCTTGGCTGTGTTTTAAGTGCCAAGGTCAACCTTATTCTTAGGTGTAAATGTCTGAAATGTTTGGAATGTAGCAAAGATTTCAGTGCCCATGGTATTTTGCCAGCTTTTCTTTTATGTTAAGACAATGCCCCACCTAAAGACATTTTTCATTCTGGTCTTAGCAACCATTTCTTTCAATAAGTTCATTGAATTCATTCTGTAGCTCAGTGGATTTGGTCTAAAACAGTCACTTCCCATAAAGACCCTTTCAAATCAAAGAACTGTTGAAGTGCCTTGTATCTTCTGACTGGGTAGAAACTGGATGTTCCCTGAGTGAGAAGCCGCTTCTAGTACAGTTACTGACGGAGCTTTATCCGGGCGCATGCTGGGTTGCTGAAAGGGATATGATGTAACTTTACTAATTATTATTTGGCCGTACCACCTAAGGTTTATCTGACTCTTATCAGGATCTTGTAGCGTGTTAACACGCTGTTTTCCTAAGATATTTAGTCAATGAAATCCTCTCCTTATCAGTGAATGGGAGATGGATCAAACATACGTATTCATGGAAGCAACCCAGCTTGGGTTCTGCACACAGGCTGCCACATGTGTACCACAGTTGCAGTTAAGTATTTCGTATGCATTTAGTTGTTCTGCCATTAAAATATATGTTAAAGGACTTTACAATATACCTACAAATATTTCCTATTGCAAATTAGAACTACAGGGAAGTTAGGATCATTGCCAAAATGTAAGCAACTCATAATGTTATGTGCGTATTCAAATTTATGTTTCAGGCCGAAGACACTGAATTAAACAGCTACGCTTTTTTAATCTAATTATAAAAGAAAAGGAAGAAAAATGTTTCTGCTGTATATCTCTCTTCTTATTCAGCTATTTCTGAAGCATATCTATCTATCTATCTATCTACCTACCTATCTATTTTGTGCAAATAACACTTATGAGCTAATATTTTAATTATTTGATGACAAAACAAAAATTTTAATTTCTTTTTCATCTCAAATGAGTGTCAATTTTATAAATGACAGAGTTTCTATTTAGCCATGTCTTTCAACCCTCAGCTTCATGAGCCATAGGAATTTCCCCAAAGTGTTTTTCTGCCTGCCTCACTTTTCTGGGTATTATATTCTCTCTCTGTCTGTGTGACTAACACTTCATTTTTTGTACTTTTAATCAAAATGATATTTAGTGCTTCTTTTTCCCTCTGTGACTTCTAACAGATTTCTTCCGTTCTGAATCAGTGGAGAATAACAACAGGCAGGAGAATTTCTCTATATCTTAAAATATCCTCATTCATTCTGCTGCGCGCATCAGAGATTCTCTGCCAGGCTTCTAGCCAGGTCCCTAGAAATTGTACAATAAATGGAGCAATATTCTTTGCACTCTGGGCGTCAGCTCAGGCAGACTCACATAGCCACTCAGCCATCACTCAAGGTGATAATGAAGTGTTTCTCTTGTATCCTGGCAATAGATCCCTTCTTGTTTCAGAGCAGTGAAATGGACAAATCTGTCTGCCAAAAATTCATCAACGAGTCTTAAAGACTTCCCTGCCTGATGTCAGTGTTGCTGCTGTTTTTTGCTTTTGCTTTTTAACAGCTTTTACTGTATGACCCTTCCCAATTGAAAAACCTGTTGTCTCTCTAAATGTTACATTTGAGTGTTTTCTGTTTTGCTCAGAGTAGTGAGAATCCATGTTTTTTCCTAGTACCCTCTATTTAAAAACCTTTAGACTCATTCTTTTTAGAGAGATTTATCTGAGAGCAAGAAAATTTTTTTAGCTTGTAAAAGATGCAAAGTCGACTTTTCTGCACGAGTTTGGATGAAGCAGGTACAAAATTTCACCAGCAAATAGATCATTCTGTCATAAAATTAAGCATTGGAAACTTAGTTTTAGGAGATTATGAAACAAATTAAACTGATGAGATGGTTATGCTTTGCTTTCCTAAGAATTAAACCCATTATGTATTGGATTTCTATTGAATCACCTTCACTATGAATTGCATTCTCTGCTTTAAAGTATCATTTTCTACTATTAGTCCACTTACCAGCACAATTAAAGGTAGAACAATATTTTTTTTTCAAAAATAGGATTCCTGACATCTATTTAAGTTACATGTCCATTGTTTTCTGTTTGCAAAGTAGCTACCAGTTGTCTAAGTACATAGTGGTGACACAGTCATCTAAACCTGCCACCTGTAGACACACGTCTCAAACGTTTATAAAGAGGAAAAATGCAATACATAACAACCTGAAGATTATGACAAAAAGTTTGTAAAAGTAACCAGTAAAATTTTGTTGTCTTACTGCTTATGATGCTGTGGCAAATAGGTGGAAAGGAAAACAGGTCAGAGCTACAGATGCTCATACCCAGTTCAAGGTATCAGAAAATTTATGGAATGCCATAAAAGAATTCCCACCTATTATAGTTATGTAGTTGATATTTTATAAAACTTATTTTAAAAGACACTGTGTGTATGAGAACCAATGCACACAACATGCATGCACGATTCAATGAATTATTGTAAGACCCTCACGATAGGCAAAAGCTGTGCAGGTTAAGAAGCTAGAGACTGGAAGTGGTGGTGTGTGCCCATTGTCGCAGTGTGCGGAAAGCCAAAAATGGGAGGATCACCATGAGTCAGATCTGTGTAGTGAGGCCCGGGAGACTCTGCACTAAATACATAGAAAAAGAGGAAATTGGACATTACCAGAACCAACAGATTTTTGTCCCCTTTCTTGATCACATCTCTCATCATCCTCCCTAGAAATAGTGGTTATTTTAAATTATTAAGCAGTAATCCTTGTTGTTGTTGTTTTCAACCAATTTGCCTAAATAACTGAATTGTGAAGTTTATTTACTAGCTTTACTGTTTATAACTCCAGATGCTGTTATGACTCTTTGACAGTCTCTGGTTCCAGTAGTTCTGCTAAGATATGGTTTGGGGTTGTTTTCACACCGTAAATTTTCTGTTGATTTTGGAAGATTCTAAACTAAGCTAGTAACCTTTCAGAAACTGTTGTTTTCGTTTTGCTCTTGTGCTGAGCCCTAGTATGCTCTGTGCTATTTCCCAGAATTCCTAATCCATTTTACATAACGTGATTTCATGGTACTATATTTATCATTTTCATTCTTTGTTTTAAAGAGAATAGAAAATATTACTGAAAAAGAAAGATGACAAGTGATGCACAATTTCACCTAGCAAAATAATATGAATTCCAAAAGTATTTGTTGTAATGCATACTGTTGTCTTCAAATTAGTTGTTCATACTACCAGATATAAGCATAGAAAAGTTGGAAGAAAAGAAAGAGATATATAAGAAATTAAGAGAAAAAGGACAAACAAATGAAAAAGGAGACTAAATAAATTAAGCATTGATAGACCAGAAGAAATTCACTGCATGGATGTCTAATCCACCCTCTTTACCCACATCGATTTATCTCTTTCCCTCACTGCCTATTCTGTCCTCCTCAATTCAGTAATTCCTTCCTTTTGGACAGAATCACCTTCTTTTACAATATCTGTCGTACTCTTCAGGTTTTGTTTTCCTTTTAGGTTTTCACAATAAGGAGACAATACATTATGCATTTGGGTCTGATTTATTTCACGTAGGAGTATGGTCCCTAATTGTCCCTTTACCAATAAAAGCCTCAAATTTTATATTTCATTATATTATGTATTGTTACAGCTAAATAATATTCCATTGTATAAAAATATCACATCTTTCTTATGCATTCCTCATCTGATGGGCATTTGGGTTGTATCCAAAATTTGCTATAACCAATTGTACTGCTATACTCATGCGTACATACCTGTCACTGTGGCTTGATATTTTAGGACAGCGGTTCTCAACCTGTGGGTCTCGACCCTGGCAGGGGTTGAACAACCAAAACACAGGGGTCACCTAAAGCCATTTCTAATCATAACTGTAGCAAAATTTCAGTTTTGAAGTAGCCATCAAAATTATTTTTTGGTTTGGGATCACCGGAACATGAGGAACTGTATTGTGGGGTCAAGGCATTAGAAAGCTTGAGAACCAGGAGAACTCAGGAGGGCAGGAGTGGAGTTGATTGGCCCTTCAATCTTAGCCTTTTAAGACCTGTCTTCCAGTTTGCCACTTTGCATTTCAGCATTATCTAATTTGTTCATTCTAACCTTTGATTTTTTTCATTTCAGAAAAAATATATTCAGATGCAGAATTCCAAATGATTCTTTTAAAGTTCCTTTCTAATTTTCAACTGAAATCCCGTATCTTGCCTCTAAATAATAAATTGTTTAAAAAATGCATATTTGATTGTTTCAACTCATTGATGGCCTATGGCTGTTTATATACTCTAATTGTTTTTACTTTAGGATTTGCACTTAAAAATACATTCTTTTTCCCAATTTAGTTTTGATTAATTGTAGACACTGTATATAAAAAAACTATAGTGTATGCTTTAAGGTTTTGATAATTTTTATTTTCCTCCCTGCATTACTCCTTCTGTTAGTCATATCAGTTGGGGACTGATTAATTTGATTTGAATTACTATTTTTAAAATATGTTTCAGTTCTTTTCAATAATTTTTATACATGCATACCAGTTATCCCAGTTGATGGGTCTCGCTTTGGCAGAGCTGCATATAAAATGACCTCATTATGCTCTCCTCATTGCCTGTCCTCCAACTCCCACTGACAGTCCTACAGGTTTGGTATGCTTTTCCATGTGTGCTGTCCATTCCCCTTGTGGTTATGTCCCCAGTGTCTACGTCGGTAGCTGATTTTCAGTGCAGATGACTTTTCCAGATTACAGGATCTTTTATGTTAAATGCAAGGGGAAGTTTTTATTGCTGAAAACTGATCTGAGAATAGGACAGGAGGATTCATCATTCCCCCATCTCAGGAAGTGAGGCTGCCTTTGACGTAAAGACTTGAAATGCTTTTGTTTAAAAAATTGTTGATCTTCAGAAAGAACAAATTATGAACCTATAACTCAGTGCAGTGCTGTAGCATTGGCCCCAGTGGATACACCACAAACCATGACCAATTTACAGTTTGACAGGTAGAACTATAATTGCATTACTTCTCAAATTTCACTGACATAACCCTATGAAACAATGTATAAGAATATGTCCTAAAATTGTTAATACCAGTCGGAAAGAATATAATATTTAGTAGAGCTGAAATTTACTGACATAAGAACTTCAATTGTGCCAGGCATGGTGGCACATGCTTGTAATTCCAGCACTTGGGAGGCTGAGGCTGGAGGATCAGTGTGAGGATCAGAGCCTGAATTGCACAGCGAGACCCTGTCTCAAAAAGACCAAAAAAAAAAAAAAAAAAAAAAAAGAACTTCAATCGAATCAACTGGTAAAAATAGTAAATCACATCTTGAAAATTTGCTGTGGATTCAAATGTGGACCCAACTGTAGACTGCATTAAAGACAATTGAGATGCCAGAGGTTTCTGAGTATACTGAGCACAGTTAAACAAAGGTATGTGTGGATTTGAATAGAAGATTAGAAAACTATATCAAAAGTGCTTGCTATCCTTTTTTCATATTCCCTTAAACTCCAAAAACCACCCCACAAAGAGATCACGAAATTCCAAAAACATATATGAAGTCTATATTATAGCTTTCAGTTCTTTAATAACAGTACTGTATCTATGCCTCATTGCCTACAAACAAGAACAGCTGCCAGTATCCTGAGGTTCTGTCATGACACAAAGATCATGAAATTGCACGCTGGCTATGGTTAAGTGCGGGCAATAAATTAATAAAGACACATAGAGTTGTGTTCCCTTAATAGGGAGGAAAACCATAGGATTATCTGAATATTTCACCTGCAGAGATGTTTCGCCATGGCTGCAGGATTTTTTTTTTCCTATTGCAATCATCTTTAGTTTGCAAAAGAAAATGCTGGTGTCAAAGCACTGTACATGATTCCAAAGTAAATCCTGAGGGGATTTCACTGACTTTGAGAGATAAAAATGTTACATGTTTTGCCATACAGGTTGTACTTAAAATTGCCCTTCCACCCAGCAGAAAAGTTCAACAACAAGGTATAAAACAGAAAGGTAGATTAGAATACTGAGCTATAAAAGCTTTAAATCAATAGCTTCCAACATTGCTAGTTTTACCAATAACCCACTGCAATTATCGAACATTGGATTATATATGCAATTACTTTCTCTTAGTTCAATGAGAAGAATTTTGGTTATATCATTGATTTTAAAAATTGTAATGTCTACACCTTGTGCTTGTAATAGGAGGACAACAGTGTATCAAATATTAAAATGTACTATTGACATATTTTGAAACTGTCACATAGTTATACATTGTTATTTCTTATTAAAAGTAATAAAAATAGAAAAAAAATTCAGAGACAAGCAATGATCAAAATACATTAAAATGTAAAATATATAGTAATCCAGAAAGAAAGAAAGAAAGAAAGAAAGAAAGAAAAGAAAAGAAAAGAAAAGAAAAGAAAAGAAAAGAAAAGAAAAGAAAAGAAAAGAAAAGAAAAGAAAAGAAAAAGGAAAATGCTGGGTTCAGTGAGCTCTAGGTATGGTGAAACTCTGTCTCACATAAACCACCATCATCAAGAGCTCCGCTTTTTGCCGGGTATGGTGGAGCACGCCTGTAATCCCAGCACTCGGGAGGCTGAGGCAGGAGGATCGGTGTGAGTTCGAGACCAGCCTGGGCTACGAAAGTGAGCTCAAGGCCAGCCTCAACTGCATAACGAGACCCTGTCTCAAAAAGACAGAAAAAAAAAAAAAAAAAGGAGCTCTGCTTCATTAACCAATTCTTGGTTACAGCCTTTCATGGGACGAGAAGCTTTTGAAGAAAAACAATACCTAAACTCTGATTAAAAAGCATTAATATACATAGATCACATGTTGCCATCTTCCTTCCCCCGCCCTGCTATGGGACCTGAATCCATTTCTCAAAGACTATGTAATGAAGCCAAGAGACAGTCAGTATTTAATATTTCTGCTAAACAAAAATTCTTAAATAACATTTTGCCAGCTTTTCATCCCTGGATGAAAAGTGCTCCTATGGTCCTTTACTGAGAAGGAGATTTTAGCAGTCAGAGATTAAAGGCTGTAGTTTTTCATCAGTGTTAATCAGAAGATATAGGGGGCCTCAAGGGCACCTCAGGGAATCTCCTGCATTCCAGAACCTTCCCTTCTAAAATGGTTACAACAAAGACTAACCTACCAAGGTGAGAGGAAGGCTTGTACACGATGGATACCGAAATTCAGTCAGGAACAAGATGTCCCACAGTTCCATTGCACTGTGTAAGCGTAACCAGAGTTCACAACTAATTAAGAAATGAAAAGTGTTAGGCAGCTGCAAAATTAAAGAAATGATGAGGAGACTGAAATATCAATGAACGCAGCTGGATATGGATCATGAAATTCTTACATGGTGACTCCATGTAAGGAGAAAATCAACACTGAAAAAATGAAAAGTTTACATCAGACCAGAATAACTATAAACTTATTCAACATGCATTCCTGTCTTTTCACAAACAATAAGAGGCAAGACAAATGCAAGTTAGTGGATCACAATCTGTGTAGAAATTAATAATGGAATGAAAAAAGTAAAAGCTAATACTAGGTTAAATTCTTCTGTATGGTTCTTTCCTGTGAGAACAGTCCCACTCTCACTCCCTTTGAAAGTGCAGAGGGAAAGCAGAAGTGTAATTTAAATCTCTACATAAACTGTGTCCAGTAACCACCACTACCAAGTACCTATTTTGCTCTTCACAATGAGTTCTTTTGGGTGGTAGAGACATAAATAGCTAGGGAGAGGTTCTTTAAGCCAATTTAATAAGACTCAGCTACACACTCACCTTCAGGCTGTGTCTACACTACTGATACAGATGTTGCTGACTTTGTTCAAGCAGTGCCATGAAATGTTAGAGACAGTAAAAGTGCACTGTGCAGCTGGTATAGACACCTTGCCTCACATCTTAGGAGCCAGGGTGACCCTATACAGACTCCACTGTGGAGACTTAGTTGTTAACCCTTCCTTTATTGCTCCACTTTCGGTTTTTATATGTTTTTAAATACATATTGGAGATTTCTAAAATCTTCTGCTTTTATTGAAATGACTTCAAATTTTATACTTCTGTATAAAATAATACACCATCATTTAATCCCAAAGTCTTCAGGCAAGAAGTAAATAAATTTTAATGGAATTAAAATAATGATGATACCAGAACAGGTTCATATTTTTGTAGCGTGGACACATATTTATGTCAGTCAGGGCATAACACTCAAAGAACAGCAAGAAAAAGATATCAGGGCAACTTCAGCCTCATTAAGATTCCAGTACAATTATTTTTGTTTTCATTATTTTTAAAGACAAGCACTTTTAGTCAATTTAAATATTTTCTCATCATATGAACAGAGGTTTTCTTTTTTTTTTCTTTTTTAATGAGACACATATGGCACATTTTAAATGGTTTACCACCAATTTGCAGCATCTTTTTATCTCATTATTTGTACCTGAAAACACAATGAGAGAATTTTTTTTCCATTCATATCTGATCACATTCACAGTGAGAAATATTCCCATTGACGGAAGTCCAGATCCAGAGCCAAGCCTGAGAATACTGTGATGGCACTGACCGCGGCACCCAGCAATGGGTGTCCCAGGGTGAGTAAGAAAAGCCCTATGTTCTACCTGCAAATAAAACTCATTTTATGATATTTCACATTTTACAAAGGATCAATCACTGTAAACACGTATTGTGTTACTCAGAAGGGAAAGATAGACACACCACAAGAAGTTTAACAGCATGTTATGCTCTGGAATGTGATGCACTGTCAGCAATTCTTCTCAAATTCATGCTTTTGTTGCCTTATTATCTTGAAAGTCAGACATACATAGAGCTTGAAAAATGCAAGTGAGACCACAAATGAAAGGCTTTTCTAAGAAAATAAAATTTTAGTGATGAGATATTTCCTTCACGCATTTTGACCAATCATAAAACTAAAGCTATTGATAAGAAAGCCACTTACAAAATCTCAGGAGAAAAGAATGGCAGCTGAGAATATCATACAGAAGAGAAAAATCACAACGCAGTTTGTACTTGCATGAAGTGTGTACCTTCCAAGACACACAGAGCCACACACTCTTCTTTCAAGAACAAGGGGACCTAGAAACATTTTTCCCTACAGAGATCTTTAGCTGCCACTGACTTCACTTCTTCCTGACATGGGGGCATAAAGAGGAACAGTTTTTTATTTGGGCAATATTTCAAAACAGCACTCTGGAGGACAGAGAGTTGAACGGTCTAGCATTCCACTGAAATCAAGCATTTTCTAGAAAGCCAAGTTGCAGCCATTCCAAGTCTGAACACAAATAACTAAGTGTTGGCTAAATTGAAAGCCACTGATCTTTGAATTGCACTCAGTTCTCCTTAACATGTCATTCATTTATCTAAGACAGGTGCAAAACCATACCAAAAAGTAGGTTGTGATGAGAAGAAAAAGAAGTCATAAAAACAATCCCGTTTATAATACATTAATATTTAAGTCTGGGACCCCCCCCAAAGTCTCATCTATTCAGAGATAATGCTTTATAAAGATGATTAGGTAATAGAACGCTGTGTTAATCAGCTGACTATCTGAATGCTTTCTTAGAATGTAGTTTTACTGGAAGAGATGAGTCACCAGGGCATGACTTGAAGGCACGTAATCTTTCCAGCTCCTTCTTATGCGTTTTCTTACTGGTTTAGCCGAGGTTAAGCATTTTTTGCTCTATATACCCATCTGTCCTTTAGTTTATGTTTTTGAGAGAGACAAGTATGGACTGAAATCTTTGGGATTCTGAATAACTTGAAAAGAACTTCTCTACATTTTTCCCATGTTCAAAGTCCATGTATGAGGTTCACTTTTAAGATAGTAAACAGATCGATCTGGTGAAGAAAATTGCAAAGTAGGCCAAAATTCAGACCGTGTCAGGAACACAGTTGGCTATGTTCAGCCAGATCTACAAGGAGAATCATGAGCAAAAAGGAGTCCAGATGACTTTGATGAATATGATTTGATTTAAAAGAAAGTGAATATAAAACTGGAACCACAAAGTTTTGGTTGCTGAACAAATTTGTAAAAAGTAAAAAGAAATGAGATACTGTCTAATAGGGCAATAGGAAAGGTGACTTTAGGTCCTCTTACATATTAGCCTGATTCTGCATCATTACAGCTGTGAAGGTATAAAAGGAGAAATAACTCTGAAAAGCTCTTCTTTGATAAAGGAACTCCACATTGTCCTAATTCAGGCCTACCTAGAGAAGTGTATCCCACAATTTAGATATTCAGGTGCTTACAGACCGCCAAAGTAATGATACAAGGCTTGCATTTAATGCTTGAATTTGTGACAGATCTTGGCAGCATCCATGTGATATTGGTGTTGCAGACATAAAAAAAAAAAAGCAAGAAAATTCCATTAATCAAGTTTCCACCAGAAGGAAGCTTGGGAAATTGGTCTTTTCCAAAATCCCCTCACAAGGTGAATTGTAAAGTAGTAAAAATTAATTCACTTCTGTAATGAAGACCCTAGGAATTGGAGATACAACAGATGCAGGAAGTGTGCTGAGAAAAGCTTCAGGAAGTGAGGAGAATCAGCCAAAGTGAGAAAATGTTTGCGATGCAACCAGCAGGACCACAGATGTAGGGCTACCTAAGGCAGACATATAGAGCGAACATATTACATGTTCTCCACATGCTACTCACGTGGAGATACAGAATTCAATGTGTGTCTGTCTGGCATTAAGACCTACTTATAACTGACTCCTTTCAGTGTCCTTCCTACCCATTTTCAGAATGGAAATATTTATGCTGTATTATTTTTACTATTAAAATTATTAGGTGGCTTTTGTATTTCAGTCTATTCATGTTGTGTTTTACATTTATGAGTTTGCATATATTGAACCATCCCTGCTTTCCTGGGATGAATCCTACTTGTTTGTGGTATATAATCTTCTTGATAATTTGTTGCATTCTGAGTATCTTACCATTTATGTTCATTAAGAAAACTGGCCTATAGTTCTCTGTTTAGCTGTGTCTTTCTCTTGGTTTGACATCAGAAAGATGCCTGCCCCCAGGAATGAGTTTGAGAGTATGAGAGTATTGCTTCCTTCCTTTACTTTTTTTTTTTTTAAGAGTTAAAAGAAAAGTTGGTTAAAAAATATCTTCTCTCAATTTCTTGCACAATTCACCTGTGAATCCTCCAGACTTGGGCATTCTTTTGTTAGTAGATTTTTTTATTACATTTTCAATTTCATTTCCTATTATGGAGTATTTCAGAGTTTGTGTATCTTCTTGACTCAGCTTTGGCAATTGGTATGTACCTAGGAAACTGTTCGTTTCCTCTGTGTTTTATGTTCTGTGAGAATAAAGAGTTTGGAAGTAGGTATTGATGATTTTCTGAATTTCTGTAGGGGTTATAATGATTTCATCCTTTACATTAACCATTGCATGAATTTGGGATATTTCTTTCCTTTTTAAATAATGATGGTTCAGGATTTATCAATTGTGTTTATTCTTTTAAAGAATGAACTCTATGATTTATCAATCTTTATATTGTTTATTTCATCTCCATTGCATTATTATCTGCTCTAATATTGCAATTTACTACATCTTTGGGCTTTGGGCTTGACTTTGTCTCCTTGTACTAGGTGCTTTAGTTTCAGCATAAGATTATTAACTTGGGCTTGTTCCGCTTTCCTAATGTACGAATGTACTGCTATAAATTTCCCACTTAGCATAGCTTTCATTGTATGCCTCGGGTATTGGTGAACTGTATTTATATTTTCATTTAATTATAAATATTATTTAATTTCTTCTTTAATTTCATTTGGTTGATTGGGATGTTCTTATTTAACTTCCATGTGTCAAGGTGCTTGTGTGATTCCTTCTCTTAGTAATTTCCAATTCTATTGCGTTATGATCAGATAGTATGCATGGGATAATTTCAATTTCTCTGCATTTACTCAAGCAGAATCTATATGCTAGTCTATGTTCTGTTTTGCAGAATATGCTGTGCGTAGCTCAGAAGAATGTGTCTTCTGACATATTAGTTGCAATGCTCTGTAGAATCCTACTAAGTCCATTTCTGCACAGTTTAGTTTAGTTCTGTTATTTCTTTTGTAATTGTTTGCCTAATCGATCTATCTGTGAGAATGACATGCTAAAGTCACCCATTATAATTGCATTACTGTTCATTTAATTTTTCATGTCAGTTAATAGTCACCTTATTTAGTTGTGTGCTCCTACATTGGTTGCATGTATATTTGTGATTGCCATCTCTTCCTCGTGCAGTTTTCTTCTAGTAAATATGCAGTGCCCTTATTTATCTCTTTCAATCATTCCTGGTTTGAAGTTGATATTATCAGCAACCAAAGTTGGTTAACTGGAGACATTTGTGTTTATGATTATAACTGTGGTGTGTTGGATTATCTTTCTGATGTCACTTTTCTGCCATAGGTTCCATACTTTCCCCTCTTTTCAACTATTTGTTCTGTTTTCTGGTTCCTTGTTGTTGTTCATGAAGCTATAGTTGTTTCTGTGTGTTTCTAGACTGTCAGGATTCTTTGTAGGGTTGGTTTAGTAATCATGAAATTCTTTAGTTATTCTTTGTCATGGAAAAAAATATCGCTATTGAATTGACATTCTTCTTCTTCTTCTTCTTCTTCTTCTTCTTCTTCTTCTTCTTCTTCTTCTTCTTCTTCTTCTTCTTCTTCCTTCTTGTTTTTCCTCTTCTAATTTTATGCGGTTGGTACAGGGTTTCACTATGTAGCTCAGACTCACAGTGATCTTCCTGTTTCAGCCTCCCCAGCATTGGCATTACAGGCATACATCACCACGCTCGGTCTTGGTGGCTGGGTAGGCACAATGGAGGTGCAGCCAGCACACCATGTGGTACCAAGGATCAAACCAGACTCATACTTCCCTAGGCCAGCACTTAGACTGCTCAGATATATCTGCAGCCTAATATAGTTCTTCAGAGTAAATCAATCTGTGTTCAAAGTGGTTTTCTTTCAGGAACTGAAATACCTTACTCCAAGATCTTCTTGATTTGGTGGCTTGTATTGAGAAATCTGCCATGATTCTGATGGGCTTTCCATTCTAATTGATCAAGTTCTTCTCTCTAGTAGCTTTTAATATGTGTTTCAGCTAAATTTCTGCAGACTTGATTATCATATGTATAGGTGCAGATTTTCTTTGAGTATGGCAAGACACAGTTTTATATGCCTCACTTATATGTATGTCAGATTCTTTTCTCATATTCCAGAAATTTTCTACTATTATTTTGTAAGTAGTCTTCTTATATCCCTTGTTGTGACTCCTGCTGTTTCATTGCCACTAACCAAACTTATATTGTTATTCGTTGCTGAATTCATCTTGTAGTTGCTGAATTGTTATTGCCCACTTCCTGATTAGATTTGAGATCTTTCCTTTCACATTCAATAGCTATGCCGCTGACTTCAACATATAAAAGTCTGTCTTCAGTTTTGTTCATGCATTTTGCCATCTTTCAAATGAATTTGTAGTTTCCTGTATATGAGAGTCTGTTCGAATATTGGGTGTTTGAATCAATATTAAAATAGTTGAATATTCTAATTCAATATTTGTATCTATTTCTTGCATTCCATTTTTCTTGTATTGTTCATTTATTTTTCCACCATATTTCTATTTATTTACCTCTGTCTTCTCTACTTATCTATGTCTTCTTTAGATGTATTGAGCAACTCTTTCATGAGTATCGTCATTTCTCTTTGACCTGAGAGATTACTTCTGACTTCATTTCTTCTATAGTTTGATGGCCTTCTTTCTTTAGTTCAGTCACTATAATTTCAGAGATTTCAGGCAGACCGCTTCCTTATTCTATGCCCTTGTCTCCTGGCCTTGTTCTGGGTGAGCTGGAGGGCTGAAATTGCCTTTTATTTCCTCCTTTTGACATTTATGCAGCTCCCAATGATTATTCACACACAGCAGTGGTGGAGGAGTCGTGGGGAATGCATCAGTGAGGTTCCTGCTACAATGAGGGCAAATGCTTACCAGACTTTCACAACTGGTGGAGGAGAGCTGCCATGCTCAGGAAAGACTCTGAGCAGGTGGTGGGCATGGGTCAGACCAGCTAGGATGCTCCAGCTGCCCAGCATCCTCCTACATTCTCCGGTGGTGGCAATAGGCATCAGCACATCCATTGTGCCTACACACTGATGGCCCTGGAGTATAACTCACCAGGACCCTGCAGCTGCCTAGAACCCACTTAAGTTCTATTAACTTTGAATTTCAGAAAAGATATTTGACCCAGGCTTTTGTGTAATGATCAAGTGGTTAAGATTCTGGCAACATTTGGAGATTCAACGGAATGCATTTTACATAATAAAGTGGCAATTAGTCTTTTGCAGGGGCAGGTTAAAATCGTATAGGTTAGACCTGTAGTGTGTTCCCCAAATCCCATGTGTTAATAGGTTAGGATTTCAGAAGACAATTGGATTATTTGTGGGTTATACACTCATTAATTGATTCATCTGTTAAATAAAGTAGCTGTGCTCTAAGGTTGTGGTTCCCTGTTTAGAGCAAGATCACTGCAGGAATAACTTTGAGAGGAGCTATGGTTGAGATCTTGGGCATCACCAAAGTCATTGGTAGATTACTCAAATGATGAGTTAAAGGCTGGTCTGCACTTAGAAATTGGATCCTGGTTAGGAACTGGTCATGACCTGGAAGGACAGATTTCCTTCCCCACTCCTCCCCTTCCCCTACATTTTGTAACTATCCTGAAGTGAGCAACACTCCTCAGGCATGTGTTTACACCTTGGCCTGTCTGCCACATCATCATGAATTAAAATTAGTCAAAATAAACCTCCCTTCCTCAGGTTCTCATTATTACTTGGCCTGTTTCAGTAATAAGGAAAGCAGCTTTTTAAAAAAATATCTTATAAAGAATAACAATTTCATAACAAAATGAGCCATAATAGTACACTATGTATCATTTCCTCAAAATAATTACTCAGAATATAAGACATAGACAAAAGTTTCTCTAATGTACTATATATTTGGATAATAGTTACAACTTTAACAGAATATCAGTGTCCATCCTTCTATTTTTTTTGTGTGTGTGAGTGTAAAATTCACTTAAATCTATATTTTCCTAGCAACAGTTAAGGTACTTTTTAGTATTAAAGTTTAATCAAGTTCATTAGCAAGGCTATATAACTAATGGGAAAATTATCAATCCCAAAGGCCTATGATAAATATAATCTTCTCATCACAGGCCAGCTAAATAAATCTAAGAGGATTATGATACAAATATACTATAATATAGCTCAGAATTCATGCTCTGGAAATGCTTTCCTGTTAGCTGTGAGGCTAAGGATTTCTTTTGCTTCATCCACAAAGACATATACAGTTCAACAAGTAGAAAATAATGTTCAGAGAACTCACCATTGCTCCATCAATACAATGCAAAAGTAGCCATACTTCAATAGCCATGCCCTGCCACACCTGAGTGATGTCCACATTCTGGACTCTAAATAACTACTATAAGGCCAACAATATGCATTGAATCAATTATTGTGAATGTACTACTAATGAGTTTTGAAACTGTTGCACTGTTATTTATTAAAAGTAAATATATAAATAATACTCTACAGAATAAACTCCAAATATTCTGTTTCTGCTTCCAAATATCATATGAAGCCAGTTGGCTACCTGAAATTTATTATCTGAACTTTCTTTGCCAGATTAAGGAAAATAGGTTTCATTTTAGAACCTGTAGAGCACTCGTTGGTCTGACCTGATTGTTAGAAGTTTCAAGGATTTGTTTATTAGAGCAAGTTATAAAAATTTGGAGATGCTGCTCTAGAACACCATAAACAAAACTGATCCCAAGTTTCTGGTCAGAGCCCAGAAGAACGGAACAATGATGGAAAAGAGGGCAGTAAAGGCCGTGTGCCTCTCCCTGAAGCTAGGAGGAAGCATGATACAGCATTTGGACTTGAGATCATGTTGTATTACACTCAGGTTTAAAATTCATGTACTTTTTGTCCTGGAGACTTGGCATGCGTCTGACACCTCAGGTAGTGAACTAATGCTGCCATTGGAAAATGTGAGGAGGCACCTCTAGCTGTTTACTACCAGGTTTAGAGTGAAAATCAGGAGGGGAAAGCCTACCTAAAAAGACTTCAGGTTTTTCTTTCCATAAATGAGGCACCTACATAGTGGAACATGCTTGCAAAAACGCAATGTCTAATGTAAAAAAACCTGCAGAGAGGGTGAAACTTCTGCACTGTATCTACCTCATGAACAGTCAATGTGTAGAATATTCAGCTTAACAAACCCAAAGGTAGAAACCTTATCTCATTGAAAAATTTCAAAAGCCCTGAGAACAAATATCAAAAAAAGACATGGTCAGGATGTATAAAAAATATTCAGCAATATTAATCTTCAGAAAAATGCAAATTGAAATTCTAAGAAGATATACATTGCCCCAATTAGATTGCCTACCAAAAAGACAAAAAAAAAAAAAAATCAAACGTAAAAGTTGAGACAGAAAATCTTATACATTGCTGATAGAAATGTAAATTAATAGATCCATGTGAGAGTTTCTCAAAAAATTAAAGATAGAATAAGTATGTCATTGAGAAATCTCATTAATGAGCACATATATTCGGAAGAAATTATTCATGTCACAGAGATATGGGTGCTTTCATAGTACAGTTCTGTGATACTCAAGACATGAAGCCAATTTAAGTCTCTATCTGTCTTACTTTCTCACTGAAGAGACAGGATACTCAACACCCACAATTTAAAATGGGAAAGAGTTTATTCACCTCATAGTTTGTAAATGTTTCAACCAACAGTTTGTATACCTTCAAGGCAGGACAGCCTGGCAGAGGAAGTTTACTCAGGGAATAGCTCTAAGGAAGCCTAAAGATCATGAAGACCTCGAGGCCAGTGAGAAGGAGATTCTTTTAGGTCATGTCTCCAATACACACCATCTAACAGTGCCTATAGCTTTAAATCATCAATGGGCTTATCCTTAAAAGGGCATCATGCCCCCCCCCAGCCTACCACCTCCTGAAAGTCTCACAGGTGAGCAATGTTGCTTTGCCTAATCATCTAGTGGCAAAACCCAATGTTTTGCCCAGACTCCCCAAACACCCATCTAGATCTTGTTATGCAAGGTGCATTTAGTCCACTTCTGTGAGTTGCCAAAGTTCTAGTTTTTTTTTAAGATGGATAGAAAATCTATGTCACAAGTCTCCATGGAGATGTAAGGCACATTCTTTTCTATGAGTCCCTTTTTCTGTAATTTATTGCTTTTAATGAGAAATAACAATCAGACAGTTTCAAAACATGTTAGTAGGACCTTTAAAAGTAAAGAGGGAAGGGCCAGGGAGATAGCTCAGTGGAATAAGTGCTTGTCTGGCAAGTGCAGGATCCTGAGTTCAATATGTGGTCTGAGAAAAAAAAATGCAAAGAGGGAGTAAAACATACAGAGGCGCAGGAAGAATCGGGGATGCAAAGAAACAGGACAAAGCAAGACAGAAGCACAAGAGGGCTGTTATTAAATCGCAGACTTACATGTACCACACCCATGGCAAGCCAAGGGTTGCTGTGAACTCCAAGTGTCCTCGGTGGCCTGCCACTGTTGCAGCACTGGTGGTTGGCAGCCTTTACATCCTGTTTCAAGGCCTGGCTTTGCTCACATTTCTTCAGCCCTCCTCAGATGTTCTGGACTTTACCATCGACAGTGTTCTCACCCAGCATTTGCATTTTCGCTCTCACAGCTTCCCACCTTGCCCTAACAGAGGCACACTGCCTGGCTTTCTTCTAAAATTTAGGTGGAAGCCTCTGTGGCAAAGTAACTGCGGCATTCTGTGCGGATATACAGCCCACACCCACTGCACAATGCCAAGTTCTACTTAGTATCAACATAGGTATGAGTTCACTTTCGCTAGAGAAAGTGATCCGATGCAAAACGTATGAAGGGTCCACAAAGGAGGCTCACAGTGACTCTCTGCAGAGTCAGAGATGAGAAAAGTGTGAGAGGTGTCTCTGAAAAGGAGAGCCACAAAACCCAGGCTGAAGCTCACTTCGGAGTGAAGTGTGAGTACACGTCAGAATGTCTGGCGGTGTGCATTGGAAGGCTGAAGAATCCGCACTGGAAGCCTGAGAAGGCTCCCAAATGGATCACAAAGAGAGAAGCTCCTCCAAAGAAGCAACAGAGAGGACATCAATCTTTCCCTTCATAGCTCATGTGGGAAACAGGCCTATCGGTTAGGGCAACTCATATCCGTTATAGACCAGTCTTCCCTCTCAGAGACAGCTTACAAACTAATGAACCACACACACCCAGAGCCGTGCTCCACTAACGTCTTAGCTGACTCTTAATTCATTCAGGGTGACACTGGACTACACTATCACACGATCAGTAGACAAACAGTCAGGAGGTGTGGGGTAGGCAGAAGAATACCATTCAGATTTCAGAAGAAAGAAATACCCCACCTGTGGCACTGTGTGTACTCTTAGCTAATGCCATGCTAGGGAGAGTAAGTAAAGTACAAAAATGAAAGATCTTTGTCATCTCACTCATAGGTGGACATTTAGAGAAGCTGATGGTACAGAAGTGGATTAAAATATTGTTTGCCAGAGTCTTAGAAGGACAGGAGAAAGGGCACCACATGGAGAGATGGGTGACACACATAGGCAGGAGCAGTATAATATATTATCCTATTTTACATTAGGGTGAGTGTGGTTGATAGTATTGTATTTAATATTTCAGAAGAGTGGGGCCAGGAGATAGCTCTGTGGCACAAGTGCCTGCCTGGCAAGTTTAAGGTCATGAGTTTGAACCCCAGTCCCACCAGAAAAAAAGCATATATATATATATATATATATATATATATATATATATATATATATCAAAAGAGTAAGACATACTTGTTCTCACTGAAAGTAATGATAAACATATTGGTGAAAAGAATAGCAAATACCCTGATAAGAACAATACAAAATGTGCACATGTACAGAGACAGCACATTGATTCTCAAAGATGTGTGCCACTACTATACTGTATCTGACTTAAAAACCAAAGCTGAGAGGAATTGTGTCTTCAATTATGTTTTAAAAATATGAAGTGGAGAGGAAAAGAGACAGCACTACTGTGATTTAGGGAACTAAGTTTACAACAATGGACTGTTATTCACTGGATTTAATTAGTAAATAGTCATATCTCAGAGTGGTAGAGTTTGGTGGAGTGAGTTCAGGGTGCCAGGAGGATGGGTTTCTTGGTGAGACTGCATGTGGTCTTCAGGGAGATTTATCCCACTTTCTCACATGGCAGAAAGACATCAGGTGAACTATTTGATTTCTGCTTACTCCAGTCCATTCACAATGGTTTCTTCTTGATGGCTAGATCATTTTAAAGGTTCAATATCCAAAACTGTCACTTTATGCATTATAGCTCATTTTTATATTGATAAAAGAAGCTAGCTAAAAATTCAATGCAGCCGGGCGTAGTGGCGCACGCCTCTAATCCCGGCACTTGCGAGGCTGACGCAGGAGGACGGGTGCGAGTTTGAGACCAGCCTGGTCTATGAAAGGGAGCTCAAAGCCAGCCTGAAGTGCATAGCGAGACCCTGTCTCCAAAAACAAGCAAACAAACAAACAGTTCAGTGCATTCCAAGACACAGAAGTCAAGTGAGTAAGATATAAACAAATGACATACTCCTAATTCAAACGTTAGGGCCAGCCAAATAGTTCAGCAGATAAGAGTGTGTACAAGCAGCCACAAGGGTCAGGGGTTTGATCCACCCAGGGGCACACTTATATGGCAATTGAGAATGAGCGTGGTGGCACATGCCTGTAATCCCCAGCTTTTGGGTGGCTGTAAACAGGTGGATTACTATGAATCTGACCCTGAACACCCTGTAGACCCTTCCCTAAAATACAGGAAAAAAAAATAAAGAGCTGGACGTGGAGTGGGCAGGAGCGTGGGATGTCATGAAGCAGCAGAAGAGCAACTGTGAAGCACTGAACGGAGTCTGCAGAGTCCGGCGTGGCTGGTGGGGGCACGTGCCCTCTGGGTGCACAGAGCCGCTGAGCACAGCCTGCAGCCTAGGACGCGCGCCAGCTGTGCTCGCCACCTGGCACAGGTCAGCGGTGCCACCTTGTTTTCTCATCTGGCGTTTGTCTAGAATGAAGCCACAAGCTGTAGAGACTGCCTGTCTTTTTTAAACTGTGTTTGAACAAAGTTTTGTTCTTAAAATACGCATTATGGCGAAACTGACTTAGGTTAACAGTAACTCCTTAGTACGTTTTAAATAAAGGTTTACAAATTTAACCTCAATGGTTCGAAATTCCTCATAAAGGCATGCATGTCTACTCTGGTCTATGTTAGATGACCACACTGGGATTGAAAAATTTAGACCCTGGGTGTGTGTGTGTGTGTGTGTCTGTGTGTGTGTGTGTGAAGTGAATTGACATGCACTGAATAATTTACAAAGAAAAGAGCAAGTTGTGGAGTTGAGAAAGAAAATAACACAACATGTCCTAATGAATAAGTAAAAGCTTAATAAATCTGCAACATCACCCAAACTATAAAATTAAGAAAGAAATGATCCTGGAAATTTGGAAGTAATAAGATAAATATTGTTCACCTGCATCTACAAATGTAATGAACCTTATCCCAAAAGACTGTATAGTGCTAAGATTCTTTTAAAAAGTAACAGTTTTATAAATTGCTACTTTAAAAAATAATTTTACTGTAATTTGAAGAATGATTTGGATTAGAACAAGGTTTGAGACAAGCAAGGTGGGACTCACAATCTGGGGACAAGAAAGCAAATGTCTGTGTCTTTGGGGCACACCGCCACTCCACACCACTGTACTGGACTTCACGGTCGTGGGTTAGGCAGGCTACCAAGTTCCTACAACTGAAGTGTGAGTAGGCACTGCACGAGTGACTCCTGAACCAGGCCTGTAGAAAGAGAGGATCAACTAACATTCATTGCACAAATTAATGAGTTTAACTGTTCAGTTCTATACATACATATTGTCTTAGTTACTTTTTACTCATTGCTGGGACAAATACCCAATACTGAAAATGGAGGAAGGAAAGGTTTATTTAGCTCACAGTTACTGGAGGTTTCAGTCCATATTCGGCTGGCCCAAGGCTGAGTGGAACAGAGTAGAGAGCATCCAGTTCATGGAGGCAGAACAGCAACAAATGGCCACAGAGGCAGCCAACCAAACGGGGGAGCAGAGAGCAGCTTCAGCTTGGGTCTGTCTCTCTGTCACACTTTATATTCCAATCAGGCTCTCTGCCTTAGGATATCTGCCCTAGGCCACACCCATAGTCCCAGCGGTACAGACCGATAATCCCATCAGCATTAAAACACATAATCCTAAGGATCGTGGATCAAGTCTCAAACTCTACACCAGTACTAAATCACATAATCCCAGTGGCTCATGAGTGAAGTCTCAATCTATAGAAGTCTCTGCCCCATGACTGCATGAGGCTTTGGGGGGACAACTAGACATAAATCATAACACGTATGAATAGTTTTAGCTCTATCCATCTTCTCAGATTTCAAATTGCCCTTCGTTTTAGGGTACACATGTGAGGGAGAATGAGTCACGCATCCTTCTGCAGCTACCTCATTTCACCTAATGCACCGCATCCATCTGCCCACAAGCAACGTGGTTTTATTCTTCTTGACAGCTGAGTAACACTCACACATAAGCATCTGTAATTATTTTGATCATTCTTTTGGCATGCACCTAGCTTGAGCCATAGCATCATTATTGAGAGGAATGTCACAAAAAGTTACGCAGGTATCGTTTTCTGTATGCTTGCACCATTGATTTTGGATATGCAACAGAGTTGGATGATCATTATACCGTTAGGTTTTTAAAGGAAATTCCATAGTATTTCTACGATGGCTGTACTACTTTTATATTCTCACTAACAGTGTATGCGAGTTCATTACTCTCCTTATCTTCAACAGCATGTTGTCTTACTTTGGTGGTTTTTGTTTTTGGTAATGGCAATTCAGACTGGGGTGAAGTAGCATCTAAGTAGATGTTTTTAGAAGTATGGCTTATGTCCTGATGTCCCCCTCAAGCCTCATGCAGTTGCAGCAAGGATATTCAGTGGTGGCTGGGTATAGCATGTGTGATGTGGGGAGCAAGCTTGTGATACTGTGATTACGTAGGTGATGTTGGGGTTAGTGGTATGTGGTTACTGAATGAGCCCACTTGCTGGCTTGGCATATTTCTCGGTGTGGGTAACGTGAGGGCTGGTGCCTACCTGAAGGCAGGTAGCCTGGACAGAGTACAGGGGATAGATGACAGCTGTCACAGTCACCATTGCTTACTTGCTGCCGCTGCCACCACTGCTGCCACTGCTGGTGCAGGGGGTTCTGATGCTGCCGCTTCTGCTGCTGCTATGGCTACTGTGAATTCTACTTTTCTTATGCTGCCGCCCTACCTTTGACCCAACCAGTTACGGAATGAATGAAACCTTGACATACTGTGAGCCCAAATACACCTTTCCACCTTTCACTTTGTGTGTGTTGGGCATTTTGTCTCAACAACACAAAAAGTGTGTGACAAAAGT
Source organism: Myocastor coypus (assembly GCA_004027025.1). Taxonomy (NCBI): domain Eukaryota; kingdom Metazoa; phylum Chordata; class Mammalia; order Rodentia; family Myocastoridae; genus Myocastor; species Myocastor coypus. The sequence continues at coordinate 17,533 of PVJA010000783.1, read as the reverse complement.
CAATATCCTTTGCAATAAAGCATTTGAAGAGACTGTTTGGCAAGCCCACAGCAACTATCACGATGAATGGAAAGAAAACTGGAAACATTTTTCTGTAAGCTCAGGAAAGAGACAAATATGTTCTTTCTCACCATTGATCAGCAATACAGTATTTAAAATTTTAGCATAGGAACCATGCCCAAGAAAGAAATAAGGGGGACAAAATTTGGAAACGGAGAGATCAAGGCATCCTCGTTCACAGGCACCATCATTCTCTACATATCTAATCAGAAAAACTCCACTAAAAATGATTCAAACTGACAAAAGAATCAGCACAACAGCAGTACACTAAATCAACAGACAAAATTGGAAATGTATGTGTATCGCAACAATGAAATTGTTCAGAAAGAAACGAGGAAAATCTTCAACCACAGCAGGATCAAAATAGTACGATATCGGGGAATAGACCTCAACAGGAAGTGAAAGTTCTCAACACTGAAAATCATAATGCACTGAAGAGATGAGTTCAATAGGATGCTGAAAGTTGGAAACACTCCACGCCTTATGAATTAGGAGACACAGCATCACTAAAGTGTCTATTCCAACTAAATGGATGTGCAATTCAGTTGAATCCTGCTACTTTTGACAGACTAGAGAACATCTTAAAATTCATAGAAAAAGAGGAAGGATCCCAAATATCTAAAGCAATCCAGAATAAAACAACAACATTGGAGGCATCATAATATATGATTGTAAAATACAGTACAAAACCATAATAACAAAGCCAGCATAGTACTAGTATAAAACAATCACAGTGGGCAAGGGAACAGAGAGTTTAGATAAAAGAAAAAAACATATGCATCTGATTTTTGACAAGGGCACCAATATTACTGTGTGAGGAAAAAGCTGCTTCCATAACAAATGTCACTAGGAAAACTGGCCGTTCTCATGTGGAAGAGGCAAATCTGGGATCTCTCACTCTCTGGGGGAAAAAAAAAAAAAACAAAAAAACAAAAAAAAAAAACGCTTCAAAGCTTTCAATGCAAGGCTTGGTATTATGTAACTACTGGAGAAGAAACTTATTGAAGATGTATGCACAGGCATGGATTTCCTGAGGTGAGTTTCAATAGCTCAGGAAACAAAACCAAGTCATCTAAGAAGCCTCTGAAGAGCTATAAGAAGAAAAGAGTCTGGGTCCCAAATTAATGCATGAAGAATAATTGCTTTCAGCCCAAGGACACTCCAAGCAAACTACTACATGAACACTATAGTGCTTTCACTCTGTGATACTCTTTGTAATCTGGGTCAAAAAGGGAAGTCTATTTCTTCACTTTGCAGATAGGCATAGATTAATACAAGATGAAATATTACAGTAGTTGGAACGTGATTCATAGTTGTTGTATGATTTCAGATGCAAGCAGGTGGATGAGTTTGAGAAATATTAAGAACACTGTTATGTATTACTTCATAGTTGGTGCAAACAGGAGAGATTAAGAAGGAGAAAGAAGTAAAGATGAGTGTGACAAGAGGTTTACACTCGGAGTCCAAGAGACTGCACAAGTCCTACTCCTCACTCTGCTGCACCTCGGGACAGACCACTTTCTTCAGTTTTGACAAAGTAAGTTTCCAGTACTTTAGGGAAGTTCTGTAACTTCATCTTTTCTGCACTTTCATGTTAGGGATTATGCCACCCTTCTAGTAGGTCTTCATGGATTACTTCTGCTATTTCCTCTAAAATGTCCACACTATTGTTCTTGAAAGCAAAACATGGATGGCTTGGCCACCTATGTGTTTCTTTAATCTGTGCTTTTACTTTTAATGCTATCTTCATCTGCCTTGCAGCACTCTGGACACTTCATTTCCCTCACAGCACTATAATCTCTTGCTTTCAATTTCTCTGCATCTTTCTATTTTTTTCCTAAGAACCACACGTCTACGCCTCTGAGTCTTTTCACCTTCCACGTTCTCCCTATTCCCGGATCACTAAAGATTGTCCTTCCCCCAACTTACAGCCTTCTTGCTTTCATTGCCAAGAACGTTGTTCTTCTTAGGAAATAGGCCCCCAGCTTCCCTAGTTTCTCTAGAACGACACATTGTAACTGAAATACATTTCTTCAGAGACACAGTACTTGACACACGTTTTTAGAAAAGTCTGCAATGCCATGCCTTTGTGTATGTTTGCATATTCTCTAAAATAGTGTTGATTGCAATTACTCACATGTTATAACCATTTATTCAGCAGTCCTTAAAATGAGAAATGTGCAATTAGTGTCTGACATCCCCGGAGGATTGGTTCCAGGGTAAAATCTCACATTCAAATCAGTCATACAACAAACATGAGGCTTGCAAAGGAGGTGGTGCTTTGTGGAATATAAAGGTGAATATATGAAGGAAAGGTTCAGATAAGAAGAAAATATTGTGGAAACACAGGGAGCAAACGCAGCACCACAACACTGCATATCTGTAGCTGAGCCTACATCGAGGACATTCTGCTGTGGATATGGAGCCAAAGGGCCTCTCCTTCATTGCAGAGTGGTGCAGCCACTTAGGATGGTGGTTTGAAAGTTTCATTTTTCTTATTTTTTTTTTTCTTTTATGGTACCAAGGATTGAACTCATGAAAGCTTCTTTAAAAACCTAAACAGATTCTTTTCACATTATTCAGTCATTATTTGATGTTTATCCAAATTATTCCATTCCAAAATGTAATAGAATGATTTGTAATCTTTACTTCTAAAACTTGAAAATGTACTTCTTTAAATAATGGATAAATGAAAGTTATGGCACAAGCCCACAATGCAATATTATCAATCACTGAAAGAAAATGAACTATCAAAACATAAAGTAACATGAAAATTTTAAAATTAATATTACTCATAAAAGAGGATAGTAGTAAGAGGCTACATGCTGTATGATTCAATGTTATGACATTACAGGGAACGAAAAAATCTACGGACTGTAAAACATTAGACATCACCAGAGATTAAAAACATGGAAAGATAAATAGGTGGAAGAGAAAGGAATTTTATGTCAGTAAAACTGTTTGGCATTGTATTAAACTGGTAGATGATTCTCATTCTATTTTTCTCAAAATCTACAGTATTTACAATGGCGGTGGTGAATTAATATGCGAACTATGTACCTTCAGCCATAATGATGTGTCATCAGTTGTAACAAATATACTGCTGTGCTGAAAGAAAAAGATGTACAGTGAACGAGGCTTTGCTTGGGGAGGAATAGAAAGTGAATGAAACATGGCTGTGCACTGCCTTCAACTTTGCGATGAAAACAGAGCTGCAACCCACAAAGTCCTGTATTATCTCTCTATTTTCATCTATCTATTACTGCTTTTATCTCTCGTGAGATATTATACGTTCAATGATGATTTCAAATGAACTTACACACATATAATGGATAAATGAATGACCCATATCTTAGTGACTTATCTTGCTGTTGAATCAAAATACTTGACACCTGTAGTCAAAGGAGAAAAGGTTGGTTTGGTCTCAGAGGTCGCAGCCTGTATCTGGCACATGGCAGAGGGGAACCTCAGAGCACACGCAGGAAATAGCAAAAGCTAGCGAGGAAGTGAGAAGACAAGGTTCTCTCAGTCCCTGTATAGCATGACAATGTCTGATTTGGTGGTAGCTTCTGAACATTTTTACTGAAGAATTAAACAGATTAGCCATGATATTTGTGCACAAAGCAGTGAGAAATTATCACGGTATGCTCTACTCAGCCTTAAATATAAAATGATGCATAGCTCCAAATATGAACTTGAAATTCAGAATCAAGTCCTACCAAATTATGTAGTTTTATGATCTAGATTGCCATATAACTGCTAGACCACCTAATCAGTAGAACACATTCTGTTTGGGAACTTTCCATGAGACAATTTAAATTATAGACTTTTATACAAATAAATAATGCAAATTGTTAATAATTCTTCATCAATATGCATTTAATGCATTTTTTTTATCTCATAGAAAATTTACTCAAGTTAGATCCCTGCATTCTCAGCCAGCATGCCTAGCGACATTGTTTTTTTTTTTTCTATACTTTTTAACAAAGGGTATACAGGGTGTTTAGGGTCTCACTTTTAGATCAGTCTCATAGTGATCCGCCTGTTTACAGCCTCCCAAGAGCTTTGACTACAGGTGTGGGCCACCACAATCAGTCTCAATTGCTGTCTCAGTAGACCCTTGAGGGGTGGGCGGGGGTGGGAGGTGCAGCTGCTTCCTGCATGGTAGGCCTGGGAATCAAACACCCGGCCCTTGCCCTGGCTTGCAGGCTCTTTGATCTGCTGAGCTATTTGGCCAGCACTGTGACATTTTTTTTTAAGGAACATTTGAAATTCCTAGATATGATCAAAATGGGACATGTAATGGGTACATCATAGTTTATAAGTCCCTTTTTCATTACCTTTATGATTACCTAAGGTAAATTTATAAACATAAATTATTTTGACTCAAAGCTTTTTGGTTCCAGCCCATAATCAATCAGTCCTACAGCTTCAGGTCCACAGGATGCTGCACGTCAAGGCCTGAGGGTGTGGTAGAGCAGTGCCACACACTTCACAGCAAGAACTGAAAGGAGAAAGGAAGGAAAAGCCCAGACAACCAGGACCACTTTCGCAGACACACTTGGAACACTGCGAGGGCTTCCTGCTCTGCTAACCTCTCCAAGGCAGCACCACCTCCAGCACCATCACCAGGTGAATCACGTTTTTAACCTCAAGTTGTAACAAAGTTCCAAACTATAATATGCACACTCAGATGTATGTGAGTAATTTCATTACTCAGAGCCTTTTTATTTTTATTTTTATTTTTATTTTTTTTGTGGGACCGGGGTTTGAACTTATGACCTTGCACTTGCCAGGCAGGCACTTGAGCCACGGAGCTATCTCCCCAACCCCTCAGAGCCTATTTTTAACATTTATCAATTTAGTGGAGTTAAATACACTCCTACTAAGATAACTTGCATGACTTTTGCAATAAGAAGAAATTCTCGAAACTGACAAGTGATGAGAACCCCAGCAGAGAAACAAATGTAAAATACTCCTTCAAGTTCTTAGACTTGTGTACTTAAAAGAAAACTTGATTAAAAAAATTTGTCATTGTGAAATCAATGTAAATTAAAGCTGTACCTACTTTGTCTTCAAACTTCTGCTATGGCTAAACGATGTTAGGGATTTCTCTATTTGTTTGCATTTGAAAAAAACGCACTTTCTATGCACAAGTTTTTATCATGCTTAATATTAAAAGCTTTATCAAGTCAAAATATTTACCACATGGATGCTTTGCTTGTACTGATTGGAATATAAGCAAACAGTCAGTTTAGTATACTTCACATCTCCCTTCTACCCTCTTCTTTGCAACAGTTATTTTTCCCATTGGTCGTTTTATTGCTTACCCCTCACCATTTCTAGTAACAAACTGAGAAAACCCTCATCAGTCTCACTGACTACTTATGGACAAAGTGAAAGAAAAAATATTTTATGTACAATACTACTTCAGTAATGCGATTTTGCATATTTTTTCTGTTATCACTTTATTGTTTCCCTTGATCATGGAGAGACATGGGTGATAGGCAGAAAGAAAGACCCTTTACAAAACTGTGTTTAATTCGATGTGTTCCATGTTATATGTAGTACAAGGGATTCATTTTTACAACACTCATGGAATATGGAATACCTGAATGGAAATTGAAACACATAATTCAACAAGTTAGCATTCAAATTTTAGAATTGATTCTCAAGGGCATACCAAGTACAACACATTTTCTGTCACTTTTATCTTTGTATTTAGAAATTTGAAACCTTGAGATAATGAACAACGCAGAATGCAGAACGTATTTCATTTTAAACGGTGAATAGTGTTCATTGTGATTCAAGAATTAATTCAAAACACATCTTCTTTGAGATTTTACATTTATCAGTAAAAATAGAAGCATATATCCTCATCACAGGTGTGTACAAAGTGACTGTGTTTTGGAGAGGGAGATACATTTTTAGATTCAGATAATTTCAGCAAGTTTTCTGATATACAGTAAGGGAATCATAAAGCTCTTCAAATACAGAAAGCTTCCACCAACTTTCTCTGGGACACACTGTAGTCATCATGATATTGTTTTGACATTAAATGTTAAGTAAATAAAGATACTTGATATATCCTCCTTTTTTGTTTTGGTAGAGATTAAGTCAAAAAGATAAAAATATCTTTGTATAGCATATATACTCTGGTATTGGAGACAGATTTTATATTACTAACCTTGTTTTTTCTTTCTAAATATTATTGGGCCATCCCAATAACTCAGCAGATTAAAGCACCTGCAAGCAAGTGCAGGTGCCAGGAGTTTGATCCCCAGGCATGCCATGCTGCCCTCCCCCAGGGCACGCTGAGATGGCAAGTGAGACTGGGCATGGTGGCATGCACCTGTAATCCTAGTGCTTGGGAGGCTCTAAACAAGTGGATCACTACTAATCTGATCTAGTAGTGAGACCCCAAATACCCTTCCCTAAAAATTACAATAAATAAATGAATACATATGTACATACATAGCACTATCATAAAGAAAATATCCACAAGACTCTATTTCATGTCTACTGCATGTCTGTGCGGACATGAGTTAATAACCTCCAGCCCCATTTATTTACAAAATCAGTGTAACCAAATACCTATGCATATAATTCAGTGGCTCATGTAAGATTAGATGAATAATGAGAAATCTGCAAAAAAAGGAATCCGAAGTGTGACCAATCCAGTGCAGATGAGCTACTGACAATACAAACTAATCAAAACAACAATAACAAACACAAACTAAAAGGAAGTCACTTGCAAACTTCAGAAAACTAGAGTTTTTAAACAATGTTTCCAATGGTTAATAATCTTTTCATTCATAGCTCTAGAGTAATGGTTCCATTCATTACGTATGTATGATAAAGTTACTTTTCTGTTGTTGGATTTCTTTTTTTTTGTCTTTTTGAGACAGGGTCTCGCTATGCAGTTCAAGCTGGCCTTGAGCTCACTTTTGTAGACCAGGCTGGTCTCGAACTCTCACTGATCCTCCTGCCTCAGCCTCCGGAGTGCTGGGATTGCAGGCTTGCACCACCACGCCCAGCTGTTGTTGGATTTCTAATTAATGCTCTGAGATATTAAAATCTTGAGTGGAAAAATTTTGCTATATATAACCCTAAAAAAAATTACATATTTTTTAAAGTATGGGGGGATTCATCTTCTTATTACTGGATGGAAACAAGTAATGCCATGCCTTTTTCAGGGATATATTTTAGATATGATTATAAGAAAAAGAAATGAAGAAGAAAAAGGAGTCGGAGATTGCAACAAAAAAAGAGAAGAGCAAACATCAGCAGCAGCACTAACCCAACAGAAGCTAAACGTACATGTCAAGTAATTGCTTTAGGCATGCAATACTCAGCAGCCTCAGTATCGGTTTAAAGCTCATCTGTGTCCTCCAGCACCAGATTTCGGCCCAGTGGAATAATCTTTATTTTTCTCCATGTTTTCATTGTTTTTTTTTTCTTCTTGCATTTATCACCCTGGAATTAGAGGAGGAGTAGAAGTAAGTAATGAAAAGAACAAGGAAGGAGGAGGAGATCATGAAGCTCTGACTTGACAGATGAAGCAATTCTTGATACTTACCTTCTTTCAAACTGACCATGTTTAAATAATTTTTCCTAATGAAGCAGTAATGATGACAGACTATGTCATTCCTAAGTTTTTAGACCTGCCATATTAAAGGATTTATGTCACATAAAAATAAAAATTTTGTAAAGAGGGAGTTAGATTTTTCTGTGGTAAAATATTTTGACACTTCATGCCTTAGAATGGAGGCTCTTAATTATATCTAGAGCCAACCAATTAGCTGTATCTTCTCACTGCTTGGATATTGCACAGCATTTCATCCTGCCCCGCCCCTCCCCACCCCACCCTGCCCCAGCCCTCCTCGCCCCGCTCTGCCCAACCTTGTCTTAGGCTGATTCATTTGGAAGTCTGGTTGCAACTCACTACAGCAGAATGGTCTTAGATCGCCACTGCATGGACTGAGGTTCATCTTTTGAGAAACAGTAAGGCTATCTGGCTTGTACATGCCTCATATTTCCATGGAGTGACACCTTTATGTGGCAGGTTATAAAGAGAACTAAGAGAGAACCAAGGCCCACAAGGAAAGGCCTTCTCAAATGGTTGTGCTGCCATGTGCATTTTTCTCCCATTGGCAAAAAACAAAACAAGACAAAAAAAAAAAAAAAAAACTCATGTGACACAGCACATAGATATCATGGGAAAGGGTTACCCAAAGGTGTGGATCCAGGGGTCCATGCCAGGTTGTGAGCTGTACACCCAACCATCTTATTGCATAGGATGAGCTCTTCAGAAACCATACCCCTGATGATCCACCATGATTTTTCCCTCAATGTGTGCAACAACTTCTCTTCTGTCTTGCCACTTACTTACTTAAAAGTTTCAAATAACTCATAAACATACTTAGCTTATTCTGCTGTGGTTTTTAAGCAAAGAAAACCCTCTTGGATATTGTTAAGGACAATAAGGCCCCTTCTTTCACTTGCTTGGTACATCACTGGGTTCTGGGAGACAACGATAAACTTTGTTTGGACAGAATAAAAGAAACACAGATTGAGCCTTATTCAGTTACTGCTTCTTTGCTTCACCATTTGAGAGAAATATTTGTTCTATTCCTTTGCTGTTAGAATTAACCACCATAAGTTATGGTACGTGTGTCAACTTGAAGAACTATGACTCAAACCACCCACCATACTCCTGTGGTAGAGAGCTGAATTAGATAGAAATATTATGGACAAACAGGGCTACATCTTCCAGGAGCCAATAGGGAATACAAGATGAGCTTGCAACTTTGAGAGAGACAGATGCTCCTAGCTTGGGCCAGAACTCAAGAGAAAAAGTCAAACAAATCTTACCTCCCTAAAGATAAACATCCAAGATTGATAATAACCTAAAGAAAGCCAGGAAGACTCACTAACTCAACCCCTACAAGAGAGGTCCCTGTTCTACATTCATGAGTGCTTGCTATTTGACTTACTTTCCCATTTGATTCTGGATTTAATCAATTTTACCTGAGTAATTATATTATACTCTTGCTGATGGGCCATAGTTTCGTCCCACTGCATGCCCACCTAATGAGTTCCTATGCTTCACACCTTAGATCTGGCTCACCTCATGATTTTGTTCTACAGAAATCCTCCAGAAAATGCTGAATCCTGGCCAACCTGTTTGGGTCTGCTTCTGTCCCTCCCTTGGACAGAAGATTTCTTTCTCTCACTAAATATATTCTGCTCTTGGCATTTGTTGTTCCAAAGATTCATTCTTTGATTTTTTTTCTTATTTCAGAACCCTTGTTTGTTTATTCACCCATTTTCATGGCCCGCTCAGCCCTCCGCGAGGGCAGGGCTGGCGCAGCATGTGGTGCTGGGGATCGAGCCACGGTCCCTGAAGCTGCCCAAGCTTCCCCAAGCAGGCACTTTAGACCACTGAGCCATCCCACCAGGCCCCTCTTTGATTTTTAAAGAACATGAAATCATCCCAGGTATCTCTCAGGTTAGGAGTTTCATACCACTATACCATTCCTGAAGCCCGCATCGTTAGCATGTGCAACACGAGGAAGGGTAACACACCCCACCATTTTGTACATAAACATGGTGAGACTCACAATCTACAAAGACTTCCTTCCAAATGAATCCTTCACATCTTTCTTTACCACCAACAATACAATTTCTTAAAAGTATAATCTACTGTGGGTTAAAGATTGCATACAAATTTTCATACAAATTTTGTCTCCCAAAATAAAGGAAATATTATCATTGTTACAGCATGACTGTTTAGTTTGTATTTTTTTATGTAAATGTCACATTCATAGTCTCTTGGTCCTACATTAAGGTGGAAAAATTAATGCCTATGGCAAAGTGTTAAAACAACAGGTATTTTATTTCCAAATCAAAAATAATGATAAAATGAATCATAATAAAAATATACTTAATTTTGTACTTATCGATCTCAACTCTTCTGCATAGACTCTATAGATTATCCTAATGACCTCTCCTTAATTATTGCATTGCCCTTTTCCCCTAAATCCATATCAATTAAAAAATCTGATGACTGTACCGATTATGCTTTGATCCCAGTGAATTACACAACTGATGAAAAATAGAGAACCAACAGGAAAGTCCTGAGTTTGCCCTAAGTGAATTTCTCACTTGTCGTGGAGCCTTTTGCTATTTATTAAACATTCTATGTTACCACATTGCCGATACTGAAGAGGAATGTATGAAAGTCCAAAAAGATGTTTGGTTATAACATAAAACACAAGATTTTACAAAAAGCAAGTCTGAGATAGTCTTCTTTCTTTCATTATAATTAAAAAAGGTTGAGCAATGCTTCTGTGAGTCCTTGTTAGGTTCTTTCATATGCTTTTGCCCTTGATCCTCCTATGTCCATCTAGGTCCATGCTTCCATCAAACAAGACACCTAACTAAGCTTGTTGACAGAACATAGTTTTGTCCACAAGACTTTAGATGCCACAAGGCTTTTATACTTTTAAATGCAGTTAAGTACACAACTTAAATTCTTCTAATTTCTTTAAATTCTCCAAATAATCACTTTACTTTTTGAGGTCATAGTAAACTATGTTTAGTTTGTATTTTTTATGTAAATGTCACATAAATCTTTACTTGGAGTAAAGATTTGAAAGCATAACAGACTGATTTTAGTGCATCAGATTATACTGTTTTAAGATTGTGCTAACTTCTCTGCTATTTTTTATGCAATGCTTCTGTTTAAACACTGCCAAATCGCACACAGAATCCCACACAGATGCTACCATCTGAATGTCACTTTTTCTCCCCTATCTTTCGTATTGTTCTTGCATGTTGAGAAGTTGATATTTGATGATGTTAGGTATGACAGCTCATCATGTAGGATAGCCTTTTGAGGGCATTGTTCTTCTGTTCAACTTGTAGAAAATCCTTCAGATGGACATGGGTATCCAGTAAATCTCATTCAAGTGATTTACCCAAAGATCTCCTATCACACATCTGTTTTTGTCTCTCATGTACCACTTGAGACAAAACAGAATAAAATCTGTCAAGATTCAGTCCACTGTCTGACAGCACACAAAGAATCCACAGTACCTTTGCCGTAACACTTTCATGTATGTAGTTAGTACAGGTTCTATAGGGTCTTCCTACACATATCAGACTCATAATGACCCTCCTGTTTTTAGCCTTCCAAATGCTAGGGTTACAGGCATGCACCAGCCTGCCCAGTCTCACTCACTGTCTCAGCATGCCCCAAGATAGAGTCCCAGCCTCTCCACCTATGTAAGAAGGAGCTTTAGTCCACTTAGTTATCTGGCTGGACCTTCAGCAACACTTTGGCTAAGAAATAATCTGGTATTTTTCTCTAATTCTGCTTGCTCTCATTAGAAGTGAGTTAACCAATGTAACTTATTTTGACCTTCCTATAATTCTTCCCTCTTGAGGTATCTAGAAAACATGAATTCTTCCAATTTGATTGAAAGTCTTGTTTTGAATGTTTCTAATCTGTCCCTAAATTGGTACTTTAACATACAACTTTCTTTTAACAGGTTCAGTACTATCATTTGCAACTGAAACAATAAGGTTACAGAGATAAGTAAGACTATCTTGCCTACTTCCATAGTACAAAATCTCATTAGGGATGGACATACAATAATCCCGTTATGATTATTGGTTAGATAAATAAATATATAGATGAACTGCTTTTTTATCTGATCTGTATGCTGCAATATTATAGGTTGATTTTCTATCAAAATACATAGCCTGTTCATCATTGTAAAGGGCCATTCTATTAATAACATTTCTGCTATAAAAATATACATTGCATTCTTCATTTCATACCAAAGCCTAAATATTCTAGCTTATTTCAATCATTTGTGTACTTAACTGCATTTAACAATATAAAAGCCTGTGGAATCTAAAGACATGCTTGTGTTCCTCCCATTCTAAGTATATTAAAGGAACAGAAATACAAAAGCATAGAATAGAAGCCAGACAAATATCTCAGTGAATTAAAGCACCTGCAAGCAGGTGCAGAGGAAGGGTGGTCCATCTCTGGACCTGCTCTGCTGGCCCCGCCCCTGGGACACTGAGACAGCAATTGAGACTGAGTGTGGTGGCATGTGCCTGTAATCCCAGCTCTTGGAAGTCTGTAAACAGCCATATCACTACAAGTCTGATCAACTAGTAAGACCCTGAATACCCTGTAGACCCTTCCGTAAAATAATAAAAACCACAAAGTAATAGTATTTATGGTGGTAGCAAAAGCAATACTTAAAGAAAAGTATAAAAGTGAAGTTTGAAAATCCTTAGGAGGTAAATACAATCAAATGAAGTTTAGAGAAGAATTTGGGAAATGACAATGTAGTGCTTGTGTGCTGTGTTTTTCCCCAAAATTTGCTATAAAAAGAAAATTTAGTTAGAGCAAAAACTTAGAGCTGAGCCTCACACAGAAAAATTTCTTGTAGTCTAGTTTCAAAGTGGAAGAGAATCTGAACATTCTTCAAATTGCATTTACATATTGTCCTCATTCTAAACATCATGCCTGTGCGAACAGCATCAGTGTGCTTTTTGGACCTAAGTCATTATTAATATTCTCTAAATTTTGTTTTCTATTCTTTACACATACTGCAAAATGGCCAGTGCATAGATTTCTGTTAGTAATGAAATATTTTAATATCATCAAAAATAAACAGTGGTCGGGCCGGCGAGATGGCTCAGCAGTCTAAAGCCTCTGCTTAGGCAAGCTTAGGTGGGACTGCAGTTTGATCTCTGACATCACGTTATGCACCAGCCCCACCCCCAGGGCTGGCTGAACTGGCCATCATATATATTTTAAAAAAAAAAGAAAAAAAGAAAAAAAAAAACTGTGCTAAAGCTTCTTGAATTCTGAAGTCAAATATTAAAGGTAGGCCATTCATGATTTGTGACCTGTTGGAGATCAAGAAATAGATAGAAAAATGCTGTGAATGGACTCTGGTAGACTGGATAGTCTCTTTCTTGACTGTTGCTCCTTCTTTGCATACATAGGGAGCATCAGGATAATGATCATTTTATATTTTGGCTAGGCACCTCCAAATTTTTTGTGTTGAGCTTTAATTCTGAGGATGCTAACAGTAGCAGGTGAGCCTTTGTGGAAGTGGCTAGACCATGAGAGAGATGAGCTTACAAGATAAGTTAACTGGCCAGATAACAGTCTCCAAAGAATTTGTCCTTCCACACAGAGGAGAAACGAAATAACCATCCTTGAGCAAAGATACTCAGGAACCGAAAGATCTATTGGCAGTTTGATTTGAGGCTTCATAAGTTCGGAACTCTGAGATATATTTTTCTTTTCTTGAAGATTGTATTCTACAATATTTTCTTACAGCTCTCACAATGGAGTAAGATAAGCAGCCTAGAGATTCAGAGACAAGGGATAATCTCTTAGGACTTCAGGCTCAGGTGACGTCTAAAACTGTGGCTCTTGTGTGGGAATCCCTGTTTCCAACAGACAGGTGCTTCTTATTTCTTTGTTACTTTTCTCTCACTGCTAGGACAGAATGCCAGATGCCAAAGTTAAAGAAAAGTTTGTTTAATTCAGAATTTGTGGTGACTTCAGTCAATATCACCTGAGTTCCAGGAAGGGTGGCATGTTACAGGGCAACAGTTTCATGGAGGCAAAAGGTGGCAAAAGCAACAAAAGGAAAAAGGCAGGAAAGAGAGTGCAAGGCTCTTTCTGTCCCTTATGTGTGTACAGCCTACCTGCCCTAGGGTGGTGCAACACTGCAAATCTCAGCTCTAGACAGTGAACCTGTCCCAAACTTCCAGGTACATCTACCTCTGAAAAACCCACCCCCTTACCACACGAGGCCTTGGGAGAATATCTTGACACAATTATAACAAGGACAAAGTTTATGTTCCATGCTTTGTTACAGCATCCATGAAGCATGAGTTTAGCACTCAAGGAACTTACAGACTAGTGAAGACATATGCAAATATAATTTGAATAGCCCAATACATGCATAATGGAAAGTAAAGGACAGATGGAAGCATTCAGCATGTCCTCCTTTGAGGCCTGCAGAGAGGTGGTGGCACCCACGTGGCACTTCTAGTCAAATGAGGCTTAGAGGTTTAAACGAGATTTCAGGTTTGGGATACGTAGCCAAGCGGGCTCAATCTGTGCACAGTTCCTCACTGCCACACTAGGAAAATTCCCTGGCTGGGATTAAGCCCCTGCCTGGCACTTGCAATGTGTGGAGTTCAACCTCTGGTACAAAAGGAAAAGAAAATAGTATCCCCCCTTCAAGAGGCAAGTTGTAGAAATCATCAGAATTTTACCTCAAATTTTACCAAAACGCCTGAAAACAGTGGTCAGCTTTTATACCTTTCATCCTAAGAAGTGATCCTAAATCAATCTTCCAAGTACTATATTTGATTCAGTTCATAAGACGTTATTCCAAAATGGGTTATTTAAGGGAGGTGCACTACACAGACATGACAAAAAGAAAGGGATAGGCAGGCTTTCCTGTTCTCTTTTTTTGTTTGCTATACTTCTCATGTGTCCAGTTATATTTTCCAGTATTGTCCTGCTTAATTGAACCTAATAATATAGTCAGTTATTCCATCTGCAACCTGAAAACTCCTGTGTCACAAAACACTATGATGCCATAGCTTTTATACTTTTTTACCCCGTTTTTGTCTTGGAGACATCAGTCATAATTTAGTGAAGAGAGAAACTGACCACTCTTCTTCTCTCTCGGAATTTCATTATGCATCGTTTTGTGGAAAGGAAATATTCAGAGTGAGCATACTTTTTGTTTCTTGTCAGTGCCATCATAAGTACATTAAATGATGTTCACTTCGAAATGTTATCCTGTGACCACCTTGACACCTGAATTCCTCACTACATGGACCTTCTAGAAGTCAGGTGGAGAAGGCAGCTTTCATACAAGGAATACACCATGTTTATCTAAAATTCAAGATCAGGATAAATAACTCCACAAGGAAGCCAATTAGGAAATTTTTCCTTGGCTTTCTGGAAAGAGAAAATTATGTTGAATTTACTGAAGAGGGATACTGGGGAACTCATTAGAGTGTTACAAACATTTCATATCTTGCTGTTATTTGAATTCATCAGTAAATGACATTTGTCAGAACTCACTGAACTGTGTACATGTAAATTGTGCAAAAGACGTTGTGCACAATTTTTTTCTTTAAAATTGCAAATCAAGTACTATAAAGTATCTCTAAATTATTATTCCTCAGTGTTAGCTTATAACAAGTATTTAAACATTTGCAAATGTGATCATGAAAATCAAATTCAATCTCAGTAAGGGAATTAAGCCTAAATGTGTATGTGTTCCAAATCATCTACAAATGAGAAGCAAGACTTCTCTCTTGGCTTTAGTTGTAATTATAATCACTTTGCTTATGCAAAGTTTATTATTTCAAATTACTCATTCAGGGCCTGATTAAAAAATGATGTGTATACGCCTCATTCTTTACTTCAGTAATGTGTTCCTCAAATAAAGAAGAAAATGCTTATCATGCACGCAAATTAATTAAATTTGATAGATTTGCTGTTCATTAAATTTCCTCTGATGGCCCAACTGCATCACATTCCCCTGTGCAACTCAGAGGTGAGTTATCTAAGAAACAGGAGGAGGGCTGGAAAATATAATCACAATAAATTCTACAGCCCAAGCGTCATGTGTATGTGGTGGTGCAGTGAATGTCATGCATTTAAAGCAGAGAAAGAAGAAAATACTCTATCTCATAGATACACTATACTGTGGAAAGTAGCGTCATGCTTTGCTATCAAATTTGTTTCCAATATTTCCTACATATGCCATTTATCTGGGTATCTAAAGATCAACCATTTATTGAGACACGGGTAAGAGCTTATCAGATCTTCCAAGCTTACTTCTGATATTGAATCCAAGTGACATTAATCAAAGAAAAATATCCGAAAGGAAATAGAATATATATATATATATATATATATATATATATATATATATATATATTTTTTTTTTTTTTTCTGGACTGACGTTCAAACTAGCAACCTTGTACTTGCCAGGCAGGTGCTTGTGCCATGGAGCTATCTCCCCAGTTGCAGGGGAATTTTGACCTGCTCTGTTTCTGATCTCGGCCAGTTCTCCACTCCTTAGGCAATGTGTTGGTCCTCTGCTAGTGGGAGGTCACCATACTGATGCCGAGCATAGTATGGACACGTGATAGGCATAGTGTAGTGCAGCCCATAATTCCTCCACTCAAGCAATCCTCCCACCTCAGCCTTCCAAGTAATGAAGAATACATTTCACTTTCCAGGATTTATTACAAGAAATTTAAACTCTAAAGTCTATTTTCTGTTGTAAAAACGTAAGTCAGTCATTATAATGTTGTTCTAATATATGACAAGTTTCACTAATTCTTAGAATGAAGTTGATATGTAGCCAAATACCAAAGGCAATTTGAAATTCAAAAGATATCAAGACAAGGACCAGAGAGATAGCTCAGCAGACTAAAGTAGCTGCTTAGACAAACTTAGATAAGTGCAGGGACAGTGGTTCGACGCCAGGCACCATATGCTGCAACAACCCCACCCTAACTGTGGGCTGGGACAGCCAGAGTCCAGGCATAGTGGTTCACGTCTGTAATCCCAGCATTGAGCAGCTGATAGCAGGAGGATTGACATGTGCCTATATAGTGAGTATCTGTAACAACCACATAGATAGATAGATAGATAGATAGATAGATAGATAGATAGACAGACAGATAGATATAGAGGCCTAAATATACACAGCAATAGGAGGAGGAAAAAATATAGGAGTCCATGTAAATATAGGTGTTAAAATGTGTAGATATGAAAACAGAAGTGAATGTGGGTACAGGATTAGCGGTCAAGAGGATCTATCATTCCATGCAAAAAGAAACAAGACATATAAAATATTATGAATGATAACAAACGAGGTGGTTATTTTCAAGACAATGTCCCCCTAGGTTTTTGATGCTTTACCCTAGATAATCATACATTCCACCAACAATGTCCCAAGGTTTCCAATGATAAACTAATATTTTCAAAACACAGACATTTCAATGGAAGAGAAACTTCTTAGTCTTCATTTTTTGCTCTTGTTGTTACATCATTTTCCAGGAGAGTTCCATTAGGTGGCTCTTATAAGTGAGAACAGAATTACAGGATGGATAATCTTTTAAACAGCAATTCTTAGCATTAATTCTTCTAAGGTTTACCTAATTAGTGAATCACTCCAAAGTGAAGCTAAGAGCCAGATGTCCCCTGGCAGTGAGTGAGCTGTGTACATACACACACACACACACACACACACACACACACACACACACACACCCCTGTGGAGAGCTAATGGAGAAAGTAAAGTGCAAATGGACACACTCTGAATCTGGCCAGCTAAAATTTCAAGTACCCGATAATTTCTCTCTCTCTCTCTCTCTCTCTCTCTCTCTC